>JAXIVD010007010.1:0-21773 GCA_036785275.1 Cancer borealis | reverse complement strand
ATAAGATAGGAGAGGAGTGTTATATTATTTGAAGGAATTGTGGTGTGTAGTGGTGTGTGTGTGTGTGTGTGTGGTGTGTGTGTGTGTGTGTGTGTGTGTGTGTGTGTGTGTGTGTGTGTGTGTGTGTGTGTGTGTGTGTGTGTGTGTGCACCTTGATATAACACTTAGGAAAGCTTGGGGTGGTGGGAAAGGAAGAGGAGAGAGAGGAGGAACTTCACTTTCTCTCTCTCTCTCTCTCTCTCTCTCTCTCTCTCTCCTCTCTCTCTCTCTCTCTCTCTCTCTCTCTCTCTCTCTCTCTCTCTCTCTCTCTCTCTTCTTACATGACCTCGAAAGAAAACGTTGTCTGGCCTTGAGGGAAAATGGAGTCGTCCACATATTAATATTATGACAAACTAAACTAGATTTTTTTTTTTTTTTTTTAATTATTATTATATTTTTTTTATCATTCTATAAATTTTTTCTCTCCTTTGCTCTGTTTCACATTTCCATTTGTCTTCCTCTTCAATTTTTCTCTTCTTCTTCTTCTTCTTCTTCTTTTTCTTCGCATATTTCTGTTTCTCCTTAATATAATCCTTTGCAAACCGTTTCAGTCTCAAACTCCTCCTCCTCCTCCTCCTCCTCCTCCTCCTCCTCCTCCTCCTCTCCTCCTCCTCCTCCTCCTGTCTTCGTGCCAGTGGGACACAAGCCAACCTTGATCCTCACAGCAACGGCAAGGGGAGGGAGGGGAAGACTCTGGAACACTCCCTTCTTCCTCCTCCTCCTCCTCCTCTCCTCCTCCTCCTCTTCTTTGACTAGCGTTTATCTTCCATGTTCCTTCCTCCTCCTCCTCCTCTTCCTCCCCTCCCCCTCCTCCTCCTCCTCCTCCTCCTCCTCCTCCCTCCTCCTCCTCTCCTCCTCCTCCTCCTCTTCCCGCAGGACGCATGAGTCATTTGTGGACCCCGGGAAGGGAGCGACGCCCCCCCTCCCTCCTTCCTTTCCTTTCCTTTAAAAAAAAAAAATCTTTACCAATGAAATTTGACCAAAAATACAAAAAAAAAAGGAAAATAAGTTCAGTTACTGGAAACTTGTACTCTCTCTCTCTCTCTCTCTCTCTCTCTCTCTCTCTCTCTCTCTCTCTCTCTCTCTCTCTCTCTCTCTCTCTCTCTCTCTCTCTCTCTCTCTCTCTCTCTCTCTCTGTCTTTTGAGCAGGAAAGTTCAGTTAGGAAAGATTAGTGAAGTTTTAGAGGAAGTTAGGACCATGCTAGGGAAATTTCGTCTTAAATAAGAAAGTTAGGAAGATGCTGGGGGGTTGGGGGGGAAGTTAGGAAGGTGCTGGGAGGGGGGGAAGTTAGGAAGGTGCTGGGATGGGGGGGAAGTTAGGAAGGTGCTGGAGGGGGGGGGAGTTACGGGTGTAGTGAAGTTAGGATCGTATAAGGTGGAAGTTTCAAGACATTTTTAGTCAATAGCGGAAGATAGCTGTTCCCAATGTCCTCTCTCTCTCTCTCTCTCTCTCTCTCTCTCTCTCTCTCTCTCTCTCTCTCTCTCTCTCTCTCTCTCTCTCTCTGATGGACGGAGGATGGTCTGTTGGCGCCACAGTGGCCCAGTTTGAACTATGCCGGCAAGGAGGAGGAAGAAGAGGAGGAGGAGGAGGAGGAGGAGGAGAAGGAGTGCCAGGAAGCGATGCATTGTTGGAGGAAAAAGACGAAGAGGAGGAAGAGGAAGAGTAGCAGAAAAGGAGAATGGATATAAAAATAAAAGATAGAGGAGGAGGCGGAGGAAGAAGATGGTGAGGATGTAAAAGAATGGAATAACAAGAACAATTAGAAAAGAACGATATAGAAGCTGTTTACGCCTTTTTTATTTTATTTAGGGAGAGAGAGAGAGAGAGAGAGAGAGAGAGAGAGAGAGAGAGAGAGAGAGAGAGAGAGAGAGAGAGAGAGAGAGAGAGAGAGAGAGAGAGAGAAGAGAGAGAGAGAGAGAGAGAGAGAGAGAGAGACAGAGAGAATATATGCTACTGTGTACTGAATTCATGTTCTTTTTTTTTTTGTTTTTTTTGTTTTTTTTGTTAACACACACACACACACACACACACACACACACACACACACACACACACACACACACACACACACACACACACACACACACACACACTCCATTATATTCAAAAATAAATACAAATAATAAAACATGAAGATACGATGTTGATATTTTGACGAAGAAGAAGAAGAAGAAGGAGGAGGGAGGAGGAGGAGGAGGAGGAGGAGGAAGTAAAAGAAGAAGAATGTTTGCATGAAGGGACCCTACATTCGCCCCCCCCCCCCACCACACCGCCCTGACCCCCGTTGTTCCGCAGGTCCGCAGGTCAACAACCACACGCTGCTGGAATTCACGCAGAGTGACGCCGACGTGACTTCTCTCCGCGTGACGGAAGCCATGCTGTGGGTGTTCCTGCGCAGACCACCCGGCGCACGCCACCACGACACACACACGATCCAATACTCTGCTGTGGGTGTTCCGCGTGCCCCAGGGGATGTACGTAAGGTGAGTGTGGGTGTGTGGGTGTGTGTGTGTGTGTGTGCCCTCTTGAAATATATGAAGAGTAGGTGTAATGTGACCCTTAGGCCCTGGCCCTGCCTGAGCCACCCTCCCCCGTGCCTTTGGTCCCTTGTAACGCCGTGGTCCTTGCAGAGTCCCTATGCGCAGATGGTCACCTCGCTGCCCCTGTCTGAGTCCAGCGTAGGGTGGCGGAGGCTGGACGTGACGTCAGCCGTGCAGGGGTGGTTCGCGCGGCCCGGCGAGCGTCTGCGTCTGTTGGTGGACTGTAGCAGCTGTAACGGCAAACTGGAAGCCGCCCTCTTCACCCCCCGTAAGTTTAAGGGCGCCCACAAGCCAGGCTCCCGCCGCGCCGAGGCCTCCCACCGCCCCTTCCTGGTGGTGCACACGGCACCCACGCCCTCCCGCCGCCTCTCGCGCCGCGCCCTCCAGTGTGATAAAGACACCAAAATGTGCTGCAAGCAGAAGCTGTTTATCTCGTTCCGTGAGCTCGGGTGGGACGACTGGATCATTGCGCCCACGGGCTACAACGCCAACTACTGCAAAGGGTCGTGTGCCAGTGTGTACCGCAGCGTGGACGCCTTCCCACACTTCCACTCCCAGGTGATGGAGGAGGTGCGGCGGCACCGGCCGGCGGGCAGCTTGGAGCAGTGCTGTGCACCCACCAAGCTGTCCCCGATGTCACTCATCTACCAGGACGAGTTCTCCAACATCATCAAGCGGAACGTGCCGCGCATGGTGGTGGAGGAGTGCGGCTGTGCGTAAGGACGTAACCACGCCCACGGCAGACCCCAACGCACCTCACGCCCGCACCGACCCCTACCGCCCTGACCCGCCGCCCGCACCCAGCCCCGCCCGTGTGATGCTTCACTGTGATGGCCCGCCACGCCGCGCCGGGCGCCCGCGTCCCCCTGGGGACCACCTTCGGAAATAGTCTGATCTGTGATCATAACTTTAAGAGAAGTTGTCGTTGTGTTGTTATTTGTTGTTCTTGTTGTAGAGACTTGTGAGGCGGAGGCCCTGGGGCGCCGCCCCCCCTCCCCCCACGCCCGCTCCCGCCCCGCCCCGCCCCGCCCCGCCTCCACACCTGACCGCCACCGCCACGTGGCTGGCGCCCCGCCCCGCCCCGCCACGCCCACCGCCGCCTGTGTGCCGCCTCACACCGCCTGCTACCGCCCGCCGCCCATGTATCCGCCCACTGTGTGCGCCCACCAGCCTGTGTTCACATGTCCGCCCACGCCCCCGTGCTGCCGCCCACTACGCCCACTATGCCCGCCAGCCCGGCCACCTGTACGCCCGAGCCGCCGCCACATCCGCCCCTCACCGCCCCGCCACACCTCGCCAGCCAGCCCCAGCCCAGCCCACCACCGCCACGTTGGAGCTGTCGTCTGCCCCAAAGCAGGCCCCTCCCCGCTCCGCAGTGTTGCCAGAGGTGGGTGTGCGGGCGGCCCTGCAGCGTGGCGGGGTGGGCGGTGCCTGAGAGGCCCTCAAAGTGTGATAATAATTAGTAGTTAATGTAAGCACCAAGTGTCGGGCACGGCAGCACCCAGGGCTGCGGGGCCACACCCCACGCCCACACCCACACCCACAACCACCCAACCACACCCGCAGCCCAGAACTGTCTTTCATGGACCCTGGAGGGACCGCTGCCCCATGCCTCCGCCCCCCCGCGGCCCCCACCCAACGCACCTCCCCGCCACAGCCTCTCTTCTTCGCCGTAACATAATAATAGTAATAAATCGCTTGTCTAACCTTACGGGCGGCCAGCCAACACGACCTGACCTGACCACACCACACCACACAACACCACACCACACCACACCACACCACACCAGGCCACACCACACCACACCACACTACACCACACCACACCACACCACACCACACCACACCACACCACACCACACCACACCACACCACACCACGCCACACCACACCACACCACACCACACCACGCCACACCACACCACACCACGCCACACCAGGCCACGCCACACCACACCACACCACACCACACCACGCCACACCACACCACACCACACCACACCACGCCACACCACACCAGGCCACGCCACACCATACCACACCACACCACACCACACCACACCACGCCACGCCACGCCACGCCACGCCACGCCACACCACACCACACCACACTACACCACACCACACCACCCCCACCCCACGCCACACCACACCACACCACACCCAGCCAAGCCCCGACCACACCACACCATAGCCGACCAGACCCAACCCCGCCAAGACCACCGCTGGCTTCCAGCCCGTGTGTGTGTGTGTGTGTGTGTGTGTGTGTGTGTGGAGAGAGATAGAGAGAGAGAGAATTACAGACACACACACACACACACACACACACATACTTACACACATACACGCACACGCACGCACGCACGCACAAAATCACTCCCACTCAATTTGACTCAAAGTAATAAAAAAACACAAACACCTTAAAACAAACAAGCAAACGAAACGCCTCCCTCCCCCCCCACACCGCCCCCCGCTGCCCCCCGCTGGCCCCCCTTAATTAGTCACCTGGATGAGGACCGGACAGGTGTTAAAGGCGACATCTGATGACAAATAATAGAACTTTTTTGGGGCAATAATTAGGAGTATTTTTTATTTTTTAATATTTCTTTTTATATCTTTAATTTTGGTTTAGACAAGAAAAAGAAGTGTGTGTGTGTGTGTGTGTGTGTGGAGAGAGAGAGAGAGAGAGAGAGAGAGAGAGAGAGAGAGAGAGAGAGAGAGAGAGAGAGAGAGATTATACACAACTATTGATAACAACTGTCAACGCACGAAATGAAAGGGAAGGAAAAATATATGAAAAGAAAGAAAGAAAGAAAGAGTCAATAATGATTTAAAAACATGAAATATAAGGAATGAAAGATGATTTAAAGAAAAACATAATAAGAAAGATGAGATTAGTAGAGAATAAGGAAAGAATAGATGAATGAGGAATAGGAAGAATGTAAAGGAGGAGGAGAAGGAGGATATATATATACATAGAGAGAGAGAGAGAGAGAGACCTTTGTAGGCTGACGGTCGTGATAATGGAAAGAAAATAAACGATAAGGAATAGAAAAAAGATAAATGAGGTGGATTGATAAAAATACTCAAATTATTTATATTTTTATTCAATGTTAAACACACACACACATACACACACACACACACAGCTGCGAATTATTTTTCTTAGTGATATAATTTGTGGGTTATCTTCCTGTTTTATTTATTTACGTTTTCTTTGCATTATTTTCATAAGGGGGAAGCTTTGCTAAACTTTATTTATTTTTTTTTTATTTCAACTTTTTTTGATCGATGAATTATGGAATGAATATGGTGATAGATATGTTATGACTGGTTAGAAATGTTATGTATGGATAAATATACACACATACATACACACACACACACACACACACACACACACACACACACACACACACACACACACACACACACACACACACACACACACACACACACACACACACACACACACACACACACACACACACACACACACATATGACCGTCTCTCTGTATCTACCTATAATATTATATATATATATACATTATTTTTTTTTATTTTGATCTTTTAATTTTATACGTATATATATTTTTTCTTTCTTTCTTTCTTTCTTTCTCGTGCAGTCTGTACAGCCTAAGGAACGACTATTACTGCACACTTCGTCTCTCAACATTAAAAAAAATATATATGAAAAAAATATTACCAAAAAAAAACAAAAAAAAACAATGCCTCTTCTTGTAAAACAAATAAAGCACTGAGTAAAACAGTAAAACAACTTCAAAGCGGGTTTTCTTGGCACCTGTGTGTGTGTGTGTGTGTGTGTGTGTGTGTGTGAGAGAGAGAGAGAGAGAGAGAGAGAGAGAGAGAGAGGTCCCAAATATCGAAGAAAAGAATTAGAAAAAATAGAAAAAGACAAATATATATATGGAAGGAAAGTTTATGATCGATTCCTTCACTTATTTTACAATCTCGTATCGTTTGGCGGGAAAATTCCATAACATCGCATAATTGGCGGGAAAATTCCTTAATATCGTATAATTGGCGGGAAAATTATATAAAATCACACAATTTAGCGGTAAAATTCTATATAACCATATCATTAGTGGTAAAATTCCATAAAATCACACAATTTAGCGGTAAAATTCTTTATAACCATATCATTAGCGGTAAAATTCCATCAAATGGCTGATATAGCTTCACATTCTAGATATCAAATAATTTCCCACTTAATAAAACATAAAAATCCTTGAATTATTTATAAAAACACATAAAATAATGCAAAACTATACATAAAAAGTCAATGTAAAGTAAAGTTATATAATAGATGAGAAAAATAACATCTGCTCACCACAAGACAACCCGGTGATAATAATAAAGCCACAAGAAGAAGAAGAGTCACTGAGGACAGGCAGAGTTGACTACCTCCCATATATTTAGTTACAGTAAGTACCCTAATAACTCTACAGGGATTTAATCATCACTCAAATATACTATAACACCTTACCTTTCATTGTATTGCAGTAAACTAATATGACAATGCAGGTAAAAGGGTAAAATAAGGCTAATATGGAGGCGATTCACATAAGCCTAAGTATTGGAGTAACAGGACTAGACGGCTTTATGGATGGGGATGAGAGGTGGATGTAGGTAATAATGACCTTGTGATCCATTGTGACCTGGCTTTCAGATGGCTAGTGGGTTAGGAGGTCATGTGTTGAGACGAGGCTTCCAGAGGTCAGTTGGTGGGCCTTGGAACTACGTGGCTGGGAGGCGGTGTGAGCCTATACAAGCTGTGACCTCGTTTACAGTAAGACCACGAGTTGGATTGGTATTATTATTGTTATTATTATGTTTATAACCATTAATTTCTCACTTTTTCCCTTTTAATTCCTCTTCCTTTTTCTTTTTTTTCTCTATCTCTCGCTATCTCTATATCTATCTATCTATATATTACTCTTATCCATTAATCCTCTCTCTCTCTCTCTCTCTCTCTCTCTCTCTCTCTCTCTCTCTCTCTCTCTCTCTCTCTCTCTCTCTCTCTCTCTCTCTCCAGGTAACAGCCCCAGCAACAGGTGAGGTGCTGTGCCAGGTGCCAGGGTCAGGGCCAGAGGAGGTGGACAGGGCAGTGAAGAGTGCCAAGGAGAGCGTGCCAGCCTGGAGCAAGGTGAGAGAGAGAGAGAGATAGTGAAGGGGAGGGAAGGGAAGGGAAGAAATCATTGTTTTTGTAGTAAAGGCAGATCTGTGTTGAGTGTTGGTGTGGTTGTAATGACTTAGAGAGAACTGTGGTTAATTTCATACACGTAAACATTGATATTAAGCCTTGGAATGTTAGGGGAAAGTGTTTTAATAAGGGCATAACCAGCAGGACAAGATGTGGAGAGAAGAAAATGGAGAAGGAGTGGAGGTATTTAACATAGAAGGAGGTAATGATTAATATATATTTTTTTATATTTCATCTCTCTCTCTCTCTCTCTCTCTCTCTCTCTCTCTCTCTCTCTCTCTCTCTCTCTCTTTTACTTGTGTTCCAGCTAAGTGGGCGGGAGAGAGGACAGAGGTTAATGGAAGCTTGTCGGATAATTAGAGAAAATTTAGAAGATATCGCAAAGTTAGAGGTAAGTAATGTGAACTTTCTCTATCTTTATTTCTCTCTCTCTCTCTCTCTTTCTTTTTTTCTTCGTCTCGTTCCGTTTAGATTTTTATTAATTTTTTTTTTAATTTGTTGTTGTTTTAATCGTTTTCTCTTTAATTTTATTTTTTTTTCACAATTTATATTGTGTTTGGATTCTTACGTTTTATTTTAATTCTTACGCTTGTTTTTAATTCTTACGCTTGTTTTTAATTCTTATGTTTGTTTATAATTCATCCGTTTGTTTTTATTCGTGTGTGTTTGTTCATCCGTTTGTTTTCCCCGACAGGTGCAAGATACAGGTAAACCCGTCTGGGAGGCCCGTGTGGATATTGCCTCGTGTGCGGATGCGTTTGAGTACTATGGAGGGCTGGCACCTGCGATTGTAGGTGTGTACGTACGCATGTGTGTGTGTACGTGCGTGTGTGTGTGTAGTATTGGGAAATGTTTAACTGTTTCAGAATTGTTCAGATAATTTCACATTTAATTAACTATATTTCAGAATGTTTCATAATAATTCCTTCACTTTTCAGGTCAGCACGTTCCTCTTAGCGGCGGTTCATTTGCTGTGGTACAAAGGCAGCCGCTAGGTGTGGTAGCAGGTATTGGTGCGTGGAATTTCCCCATGCAAACCTGTGTGTGGAAGGTACGTGTGCGTGTGTGTGTGCGTTTACCTGTGTGTGTGTGTGTGTTTATGTGTGTTTTTTTTACAATTCAATATTACATTTATTTTTTCACTTTGTCATAGAAGGAATATTTATTTATTTTTTTTTATTTATTTATTTATTTTTTTCCTGCCTCTCTATATACACATATTTTGATCATATTATTAATTTTTCACTTAACCATTTTTTCCTTTCCATTTTTTTCTTTTTTTTCCCTTCTTCTTTCTTCCCATATATACTTTCCTTCCCTTTTTAAATTTTTTCCTATATACTCCTTTCCTACCCTTTTTTAATTTTTTCCCATATACCCATTTTTTCCCCTTTTTTCCCCTCACCCCCCAGGTCGCCCCAGCCTTGGCGTGTAGTAATACGTTCGTGTACAAGCCTTCCCAGTTCACCCCAGTCACCGCTGTTACACTGGGGGAGGTGCTGGCCAGTGCGGGGGTGTCGGAAGGCGTGTTTAATGTGGTACAGGTGGGTGCAATTAACACTAATTACCTACCTGGACTGTTTCATTAAGGTAGACGGTTATTTATTATTTTTTTAATGGTGTTCGTGAAATTCAGATTTTTTTTTAAATTTGATTGTTTGAGGTATTTTTTGTGTGGTACAGGTGTGTTTAATTAACCTTAATTAATAATGTGTTTGTTTATATTCTATGAAAAATAAGAATCTATGACTGATTAATAACCGAAATAACGCGTACACAAATATTACCTCAACGCGTACACAAGTATTACCTCTACGCGTACACAAGTATTACCTCAACGCGTACACAAGTATTACCTCCTGTGATATTTATTCTTGATTTCTTTGTTTACTTATTAATGTTTGCTATGGTTTATAAAAATATGTTGTTTGTGTTTGTTTGTTTGTTTGTTTGTGTTTTTTTAGGGTGAGGGTGAGACAGGAGCACACCTTTGTAATCACCCTGATGTGGCTAAACTCTCCTTCACCGGCTCTGTGCCAACGGGAGTCAAGGTGAGAAGAACACTGTGTTGATCTAATTGTAGTTATTATTATTATTATTATTTTTTATATATATACATTGGCAGGGCGAATATTTTTTTATTTCTACATTTTTTGATATATTTTTAGATTTTTTCCCACATTTTTGATTTTTTTTTGATTTTTTTCACATTTTGATATATTTTTTGACTTTTCCCACACTTTTTGATATATTTTTTGACTTTTCCTACACTTATTGATATATTTTTAGACTTTTTCCCACACTTTTTGATATATTTTTTGACTTCCCACACTTTTTTGATATATTTATTGACTTTTTCCACACTTTTTGATATATTTTTTGACTTTTCCCACACTTTTTGATATATTTTTTGACTTTTTCCACATTTTTTGATATATTTTTTGATTTTCACCACCACCACCACCACCACTACCACTTTCCCCTTTACTTCCCCTCAGGTGATGGCGGCCGGGGCGAGGGGAATCAAGCCAGTCACCTTGGAATTAGGAGGCAAATCTCCCCTCATTATTTTTGAAGATGCTCATTTGGAGAACGCAATTAAGGCAACACTAATGGCTAATTTCCTCTCCCAGGGCCAGGTAAGAGGGGAAAAAAGGGAAGGGAAAAAAAGGGGAAAATGAGGGAAAAAAGTGTTAGGAAGTATTTGAATGAGAGAGAAAGAGAAAGAGAAAGAAAGACACAGCACTAATACAACCATTCTCACACACACACACACACACAACACACCCTTCCCCCAACACACACACACACACATACACAAACACACCCTCCCCCCAACATACACACACACAAACACCCTACCCCCCCCCAACACACGCACACACACACACACACAGGTCTGTTCAAACGGCACAAGAGTCTTCATCCACCGTTCAATCTCCGAGAAATTCACCGAACGTTTGGTCTCGGCAACACGAGCCCTTAAAATAGGTGACCCCATAGCTGAGGACACCACCGTAGGAGCCACCATACACCAAGGACATGCTGAGAAAGTCCTACAGTACCTCACATCAGCCCAGGAGGAGGTAAGGAGGAGGAGGAGGAGGAGGAGAGGAGTTATTTTGGTTTTAAGAAGAATGTTGAGAGAGAGAGAGAGAGAGAGAGAGAGAGAGAGAGAGAGAGAGAGAGAGAGAGGAAGAAATTTAAGAGTAGGTGTAAAATTTTTGGTTTGTACAAGGAAGAAGGAAAGAAGGATGGATGGAAGAGAGGAATTTAAGAAAGAGGACATAGGAAGGAATAGAAGAGGAGGAGGAAGGAAGGAAGGGAAAGAGAGGAGGAGGAGGAGGAGGAGGAGTTTAATTTAATGAAAACAGATCAGGTAAAGTAAAAAAAATTCATAATAATATTCCACAGGTAGAAAATATCAATTCTCATGTGATTCATTTACCACACACACGCATACGCATACGCACACACACACACACGCATACGTACACACAGGGGGCGGTGGTGGCGTGTGGGGGGCAGCGGGTGTTGCTTGGGGGTCACCTGGCGGGGGGGTGGTACCTCTCACCTGCCGTGCTAACGAACTGCACCGACGAAATGAAGGTAAAGTTATATTATTATTGTTATTATTATTATTATTATTATTGTTATTGTTGTTATTTTTTATATTCTTTTTTTCTTGTTATTTATTTATTTATTTTTTTTTTTTACCCTCCTCCTCTTCCCTTCTTCTCCTCCTCCTCCTCCTCTTCCTCCTCCTCCTCCTCTTCCTCTTCCTCCCTTCTTCCTCCTCTTCCACCTCCTCTTCCACCTCCTCTTCCACCTCCTCCTCCTCCTCCCTATTTTTCATTTTACCATCCTTTTCCTCTCCTCCTCCTCCTCCTCCTCCTCCTCCTTCCTCCTCCTCCTCCTCCAGGTGGTGAAGGAGGAGGTGTTTGGAAGTGTGGCGGCCATCTTGGTGTTTGACGAGGAGGAGGAAGTGACAAGGAGAGCAAACGACACGGTGTTTGGATTGGCCGGAGCTGTTTTTACAAGGTAGGAAGTTACGTTTGTTTTTGTTTACGCACACACACACACACACACACACACATTTACACGCACACACATATACAAAACCTTCTCTCTTTTCCAAACACACACACAAACTTTCTCTCTTTTTCCCAAACACACGCACACATATAAACACACACACACGCGCGCTCATACGTAAACTCATACACCCGCAGAGACCTCAATCGTGCACACAGGGTCGCAAACGCAATACAAGCGGGCACCGTTTGGATTAATAATTACAATCTGTACCCGACTGAGGTGCCGTTTGGTGGCTACAAACACAGCGGGATTGGACGAGAAAATGGCTTGACAGTCGTGGACGCGTTCACACAAACGCGCACCGTGTATGTGGAGATGGGCGATGTGGATGCCGGGCCGCTGTGGGTGGATTAGTGTGTGTGTGCATGTGCGTGTATTTTTCAAGTTTATTATAACATTTACAGGGTATTAATATTATCAAAAGTATTCTCTCTCTCTCTCTCTCTCCCCCTTGCTTATACATTTCAGGAGTTTATGAATTGTTACTCTTCTTTCATCTATACATAACCAGGATAGATAGATAAAAAAATAGATAGATAAAGATTCACTGTGATAGAAGAAGAGAGTGAGAGAGAAAATATATATATAAAAAAAAAAATCAGATTAGTTGGAAAAATTAAACTAGCGAAATGATTTACTCTATATATTGTTATTGTTATTGTTATTGTTGTTATTATTATTATTGTTGTTGTTTTTTCAGTGCAATATTATCCTCGTTATTCTGTATTTGGTGTTTGATTATGTATCTGTATTTGTATTAATTATTATAGAAGGATACGTTTGGGTAATTATATATGTTTGGATAATTTTATTTGATGGGGACGTTGAGAAAAAAAAAAGATTAATTAATGGGAATAATGATGGAAGGAAAAGATTACAATTTGGGAAGAAAATAATTTGTTCATCTTACCTTATTATTATTATTATTATTAATTTTTTTTTTTTTTCGTCTTATTTTTGTTGTTAGTTATTTTTTCTCTTTTTTTCTTTTTTTCTTCCTTATTTTGTTATTATTATTATTGTTATGTTTTCTTTCTTTCTTCCTTTCATTTATTTTATTTGTATACATATTAAGATTTTTTTGGATAATTTTGGGAAAAGAAAAAAATACATAAAAAAGTTTAATATATATTTGATTTTCTCTTTACTTTCTTTCTTTCTTTCTTTCTTTAAAACTTTGAATTTGAACGTAACAAATTTTCTATTCCGTTTATATATATATTTATTGATTATTTTTTTGTTGTAAAAACACGAATAGGGAAAAAGAGGAAAAACAAGTAAATAAATAAACATGAATAATAATAATTTTTACCGAAATACAAAAAAATCACGATCAAAAAAAATTATTAATCAAGTTTTGTTTAATTGAATAAATAAATAAATAAACATTTATCTATATTTATGGTAATTTTTTGGATAAACAGATAAAAATAAATCATTACAAAAAATAGAATAAATAAGTTTTTTAGAAATATATATATATATATATATATATATTTTTGTATATAATTAAAAGTTTTATTAATGCTGCATGTATACAATCAAAACCATACATACATTCATACGTACATGTGTATACATTGCACCTTTGTACAGGACGCCCTCCCCCCATCCCCCCCTTGGTCCTCTAATTTCACTTGTGTATTACCGTTACTGTCATCATCATCATCATCTCCTCCTTCTCCTTCTCCTCCTCCTCCTGATGGGATCTCATGCAAAATATCAAAATTCGCTGACGATACGAAAATTGCCAGTAAAGTAACTTCGACAAGTGACAGAGAAGTCTTACAATCAGACCTTGATCGACTAACGTCTTGGGCCAATAAATGGCAAATGAAATTTAACGTTGATAAATGTAAGGTACTACATATCGGAAGAAATAATGATCACGTTCAGTACCAAATGAATGGAAAACTACTTTCTGCAGTGAACAAGGAAAAAGATCTAGGAATCACAATATCAAGCGATTTAAAACCCAGTCAGCATTGCTCAGAGGTAGTTAAAACCGCTAACAGATTGGTCGGCTTTATTGGGCGTACTTTCGAAAATAAATCAGAAAAAGTCATATTAAAACTGCATAATTCACTAGTACGACCTCATCTTGAATATTGCGTACAGTTCTGGTCCCCATATTACAGAAAGGACATTGACAAACTGGAAAGAGTCCAGCGTAGAATAACGAAAATGATTCCAAGGCTGAAAAATAAACCTTATGAAGAAAGACTTAAAGAATTAAACTTATTCAGCCTCGAAAAACGAAGGATGAGAGGAGATTTAATTGAAATGTTCAAGATAATTAAAGGATTTGATAATATCAATGCAGAAGATTACATTACTTTTGATCGATCAAATATAACAAGAAGACGTCATACTTTTAAGATTACTGGTAAAAGATTCACATCAAACGAAGCCAAACATTTCTTTTTCAATCGGATCGTTAACGTTTGGAACTCCCTGCCCGCCAATGTCGTCGACAGTAAAACAATTAATACATTCAAAAATAGACTGGACAAATACTTAGAAGCCAATCCGCAACTAAAACATTATTCGTCAACATAGTAAACTTTGAGCAAGTTCCTTCTAATGTACAGTAATTACAAAATCTCGATTCGGAAGGACGTCGCTAGGGGCCTGACATCGCTTGCCAGGAAGTAGTGTAGTGACAGTAGTAATAGGCTAGACTAATCTAATTCCACGCATTTATTTATTTATTTTTACTTATATTGCATGGTTGGCCTTCCTCTCCTGCCAGTCGTGGCTGGTGGGAGAATCCCTCACCCTTACTATCCTGTATCCTTCATCCCAGATTAGATAGTGTAGTCTAGTTTATCACAAACAGCCTCGTAAGGGCCAGTAGGCCTGTTGCTGTTTGTTCTTCCTATGTGTTCCTATGTGTTCCTCCTCCTTCTTCTTCTCCATCATCATCATCATCATCATCTCCTCCTCCTTCTTCATCATCATCATCATCTCCATCTTCTTCCTCCTTGTGTCCTGTTCACCCTAATGGCTGTTTTCTGTTTTACTGCTGACTGACAGAGGAACTTCCTGCTGATTTTCTGCTGCTGACACACTCTGCTGACAACATAAGAACAGGTAATATAGGTGTTAATGAGCTGCCTCATCTCACCTGGCTGATTTAATTACAGGTAAGAACAAAAGTTTATGAGTAATTAAGTAACACTTTATTTTATTTTATTTTTTTTTATGTGTGTTTGTGTGTGTGATAAATAGGAATATTAGGACTAATTTTTATTTTTGTTTGCGCAGTTTTTTTTACAATTAATTTTCACCGTACTTCCTACCGCTTCACTAATTAACAATGATAACATATAAAATACCTAATGATGGTATTAGTATAACGTAATTCAATAATAATAACAATGTATGATCTCAACTCACATTGTTCCTCCTTAGGTATTGGTAAAGGTGGTATTCAGGGAAGGTTTTGTCTTGTACCCAGAGTAGTGGGGCGTTGTGTGTGGTGCTGATCGCTAACACTAACAAGGTAGCCACGTTGAAGGGATACGATAGCACTGGCACCGTCATCTGGGGGATCAGAATGTAGTATTAACGATTATAAACTCACTCCGTTAAATCTCAAGGTTAGGTTTGGTTGACAATGATATATTCACTCGTAAAGTTGTATGTAGACTAATGTATTTGTGATAGAAAGGATAAAACAGAAGGAAGAAGAGGACAAGGTGGAGGACAATTTGAAAGATGATAAAAATATATAGTTAGTCATATGAACGAAGGAGAGAAAGACAAGAAGAGGAAGGAATAAGGAAAATGAGAGAGACACATTTAGAACAAGAAAAAAGTCCAATTACTTGGACTTAAGTACAAATTTTCATGTACTTGTACTTGTATCTAGACCCAAAGTACTTGGAAAATAGCAAGTACAAACAAGTACATTGTATCATTGTACATTTAATCAAGTTGTATACTGCATATAGATTGTATTGAAGTTTGTGTTGATAGTATTGGGTTGATACGTACATTGAGTGTTATGATATTGTAATATAGGATAAAGGATCATAATTATGTAGTATTTTCACAATGGGTGACATACTAGTACACACCATCTAGACAGGACTACTACGCGTTTATTTCCTGTCACGCCCCACACACTATTCCTTCACCTTGTACTTGTACTTGAAATATATCCATGTACAAGTACAGTCGCCTGTACTTGAACTTAATACACACAAACTTAAAACAACGGGGAAAAAACAATAATAACAATAATAAATGAAAGCAAACAACCTCCAGCTAAGGAGAGGCCACAAACTGAGAAAAGATGCCAAATTCACCAACTAAGATAATATGATCACGAAAAGTTGGTCAACTAGATAGAAAAAATTAGGCATATTCCTGTCCCCTTAAAACAAAGTAATGCAATATTGAAAACAGTTTTCTTCTTTACGTGTATTGTATAGGGGCCCAGTTATGGAAAATAATTGCATACATTCACTGATGATCTCCACTAAGGGACAACTTTTATTCTACCCTTTTCCAATGAACGAAGCTTGTTTTACTAGTCGTTTCTAGCATTTGAATATAACAAAACAACAAACAGCTAATAATCAAAGACTATATTGGCTCCTTCATTCATATTAAATGTTAATAGTTATTATAAGATGGTCCAATAAACAATAACAAGCTACAGAGATTATTGGGGAGGAAAAATGGAGCAAGAGACTAGAATCTAGTCTCTTGCTCCATTTTCATTTCGTTTAATTTTTCATTTCAGTCAGTCTCTTTCTCCTTTCCCAACTCTGCAGCAGAAACTTTTTAGTACACTTCATCACACTTTCAGTTTCCTTGTCTCCATACAATCCCAGTACAGTGGTGATGCCTCCATCCACTTCATCTAGTCACTAGATGAAGTGGATGGAGGCATCACCACTATACTGGGATTGTATGGAGTCAAGGAAACTGAAAGAGTGATGAAGTGTACTAAAAAGTTTCTGCTGCAGAGTTGGGAAAGGAGAAAGAGACTGACTGAACAAAACTGAGCAGCATAATCTATAGAAAGAGATAGAAGGAAGAAGTAGACAGAAGACGACCTACAAGGCGATACCAAGCGGAATAGGTCAAAAGAAGAAGAAGACGCGGCAGCCTCTGCAGCTGCTTCTCTCAAGTCTTCTCCCGTATCCATAAATCTCAACCTCGTAATAGAAAACAATGCAGAGACGTGGTAATAATAATAATAATAAATGCAAGCACATAACCTCCAGTCATTACCACACTGAAGACGTGTATTGATGCAGCTTGTGTTAGGGCCGCGATCAGAGCCCCGACACACGCCGCGAGAATAGATGATGGTGTGACATGTAGAAAGTAGCAGATTCCCCCGGCCGTGAGCATAGCATTGTAACCCCACAGGCCAGTGTACACGTCCAGGTAAGGAGGCGAGGTCATCAATACACCTGGCAGACAAACAGATAGGTGTGCGTGAGGGAGATATTTGATACGAGGGAGGGAGGGAGAGATAAGTGATAAAAGAAAATGAGGGAAAGGAGATACTGAGTGATTTAATGAAGGCAGAGGAGATAAGAGGAGAAGAAGAAGAAAAGGTAAAGAAATTTTTCATCTATTTTCATAATTTTCATACTTTCCCAGCAGCGCACACAGCACATTAGCAGCACACTCACCTAAGACAGAGCCAATGATGCTGCCGCCGAAGAAGAACACACTCAAGAACGGAGAGAACACAAGAAAACCAAGGAATATAAGTATAGACGAATCCATTGTCTCCACACCATAAATTTGCCCAGCAGCCAAAAAACTTCCTTGCATTACCTGAAACATTAAAAAAAAAAAAAATAATAATAATAACTAATACCAAAAAACTATACCAAAAAAATCGTTCAAAAATCACAATAACTACCTTCATCCAATTTATTTCTTCAGTGCTGTTTTCGCTATGTAGGAAACTGGTGCTGTTTTGATCTTGCTGTTGTTGTTGCATTGGTAGATTGGTTCCTGTGTACCCAGCTGAGCTCCGCAGACTCAACAGCATCAACACAGTAGCGATATTGAAGGGAATAGAGAGTGCAGGCAGCTTGGAAGGAGCCATTAGTGCGTTTAAACCTTTATCAATGTAGGCGCTGGAATAAAAAGGTAAGAAAATAAGGTTAGGAAAGGTAAATATTGCTACTACTCTCTCTCTCTCTCTCTCTCTCTCTCTCTCTCTCTCTCTCTCTCTCTCTCTCTCTCTCTCTCTCTCTCTCTCTCTCTCTCTCTCTCTCTCTCTCTCTCTCTCTCTCTCTCTCTCTCTCGATCGGGTACTCACTTTACCACCAGTATGACCAATAACACCACCCAGAATATGGCATCAATTTCGTGGCCGGAGAGGGAAGGAAACACAGCGACAGAAATACATCCAACCAGAATCCCATTGAATATTACAACCCCGTCACTTATTAATTCTTCAGGCTGATTCAACACCTGAGGAAGAAAATAATAACAGGTAAGGGAAGGGTTAACGTATGTATAGACACGCCTGGCCTATTATTAACACACACACACACACTTATATAAGAAAGTAGGAAGGGAGAATTATATAAGAAATTTAGGGAAATAGAAAAAAATATCACCATAAATTTAATAGGAAGAATAAAGTTCCAGACAAAAAATATATCTATTACCATTAGTTATTTGACCTTGAGACCTTTTGTTCACCTTAGATGATTGACTGACCTTGCTGAAGACGACGCCCACTAGCCCTGCAAGGAGACACGCCCATCCTACATTGGGATTGCCCACAAACATGCCAGCAATAATGAAGAGGCCAGAAAGAGGACTGTTTGCGAAGGCCACCTGTAACAAAAAAAAATAATAATGATTAGTAAACATAAAGGTTAGTACAAAATGAATAAAGATGTAAATACGTGATGCTAAAAATAACAAGACATTTATCAATTCTGTCCAATCTTCCTTTAAAACTATATATGCAATGTCTTAACTATATACAAGATCACGTTTCTATCATCCTTTTTATTATTATTGTCAAAAAGTATAATGGCGATACTAATAATAACATAAGACAGATATAGAATGCCAATCTATTAATATTTATATCTAATCTTTCTTTAAAACTCTCTATACAATGTCTTAACTATATACAAAGTTACGTATATCTACCATTATTCTTTTATTTGTTGTTGTAGTAGCCTGGCATCCAAGTAAGAGCTACTTTTGGGCATAACAGTCAGTATTCAGGACATTCACTCGTCACAGAAGCTCAAGTTAATATTAATGACAACTAGTTATTACGTGCCTCTCTCTCTCTCTCTCTCTCTCTCTCTCTCTCTCTCTCTCTCTCTCTCTCTCTCTCTCTCTCTCTCTCTCTCTCTCTCTCTCTCTCTCTCTCTCTCTCTCTCTTCTTCATTATAGACTAGAAGGTTGTGTCTTTACGTAAATATGAACAGGTAATCTAGAGAGAACATTTAGTGTAATCTGTGTTCGTTAATTATAGTGCTGTGTAGTTATGATAAGTGATTAGGATGAGGGAATAGCGTATATATAGTATTATTGATGATGTTAGGACGTTGTATTATGTCATAGGAAGAAGAGAAGAGAAGAAGAAGAGAATGATCAAGTTTTACGTAAAATTGAATTGAAATCGCTTGGAATATCTCGTCTGTTTATCAGGACTGTACATCTATTTCTCGTTATATACTGATATATAAACAAGGTAAACGTAATATTAATAAGCAAAAATTATGGAAAAACATTAATCATTAGATAAAACTATGAATCGAGGCTGGAAAACTGTGAAATTAGATATATTATAAAAATTGAGACAGACTGACAGGACGAGAAGGAGGACGAAACACAGCTGGTCGGAGGAGGGAATCGAATCTTATTTAAACCTTTTTTTCTGTGTTTTTAGGTCATGAACAGATCATTAGAGCCTCATGGAAGACCAGGAAGTGTTGTTAAAGACATAGGCCAGCGGGGATAACCTGATATGCCGTAATTATGACGAAAAAGGTAAATAATCCAATCTATCGTTTAACTCAAGGTAAACATTATTATTACTTTTTTTTTCTATGGTTTACGTATATTGTTTGTTTGTGATTATTTTTTTTAATGATTAGAGAAACTGTTTTTTATTACTAATTATATAGCAATTAGTTTATTATTAGCTAGTTTTATTAGTGTTATTTACGTGATTGCGAACGAGTTGACTTTCGGGCGGAGGGAAAATTAGCGAAAAAAGCTGCATTGCGTCCCTTCAAAACAAACAAAACATATAAATCACTTAAAATCCATATAACTAACCTTTATTTATGGAGTTAATTATATCTACAAGTATTTAAATATTATCTAAACCTTTATTGACTGTGTTTTTCTTCAGTTAGGGATAAAATAAGTCAGTTTAAGAGAAAATCGTTTGTCGGTTAAAGTTTGGAAACGTAATTTGAAATACTGGAACCTAACAATTTGTCAGTATCATTCAACTTCTTCACAATAATACTTTAAATAATCAAGTAATATATATTTTTTCATTACCTGATATATTCTGATTAGATTTTACTCTATATTTCCATCGCAAATCCACAATTGTTTAAGATATTGAATGTTATTTTTTTATGAAGACAAATTCAGCTTCGTTTTTATGCTATTTAAAAAGGCGTACATGAATAAAAGAATACGCTTACAATACGTGTGCGCGTGTGTGTGTGCGTGCATGAAATTCCATGCACATGACTACTACATGATGTGTGTGTGTGTATGTTTTTGTGTGTGTATATATATGTTAATGTGTGTGTGTGTATGGCATAATGGTCGTAGGACACAAACACACACACACACACACACACACACTTGCCTTCTAAGGATGAGTCAGCAAAATATTTTCCTTACATAGAATCAATCCTCCTCCTCCTCCTCCTCCTCCTCCTCCTCCTCCTCCTCCTCCTCCTCCTCCTCCTCCTCCTCCTCCTCCTCCTCTTCTTTGAGAGAGAGAGAGAGAGAGAGAGAGAGAGAGAGAGAGAGAGAGAGAGAGAGAGAGAGAGAGGTGAATGACGGAAATAACAATAAGGAAGGAATAGGAGAAAAAATGAAAGAATGGAAGATAAAATGAAAGAAAGGAAGGAAAAGAGAAAGAAATGAAGGAAGGAAGGAAGAGGAGATGAAATTGAAGGAAGGAAGGAGGGAAGTAGAGTAATAGAAGATATTATTGTTGTTTTCTTAATTACACCTTTCTATCACCTGTCAGTTTTGAGGCTTAATTGAAAACAAGAAAAAATAGGCTAGGCTGGATCTACATTCTGTCTCTCTCTCTCTCTCTCTCTCTCTCTCTCTCTCTCTCTCTCTCTCTCTCTCTCTCCTCTCTCTCTCTCTCTCTCTCTGTTGTTATTGTTACTATTATTACGTTCATGAGAGAGAGAGAGAGAGAGAGAGAGAGAGAGAGAGAGAGAGAGAGAGAGAGAGAGTTATTGCACCCAGTAGTAACATTCCATAACTCAAGGTGACGAAACAAAAAGAAAAAAGAAAAAAAAATTGTAACAAAGAACAGAGAGAGAGGAGAGAGAGAGAGAGAGAGAGAGAGAGAGAGAGAGAGAGAGAGAGAGAGAGAGGAGAGAGAGAGAGACGAGAACAAAATCCAGATAGTAAGATCAGACGAGAAATTAACAAGTTTAGTATAACCCTCCTCCTCCTCCTCCTCCTCCTCCTCCTCCTCCTCCTCCTCCTCCTCCTCCTCCTCTTCCTCCTCCTCCTCCTCCTCCTTACTCACAATGCCTGCAGCCCGTAGTACAGAGTTGAGAGTCTTCGCCACAGGCCCAAGGAGACGTCCACGATTTATCATTTAGGAATAGGGTGACTTTAGGAAGGTGACCAACCCACCCTAGCCAC
>JAXIVD010007009.1:7500-21777 GCA_036785275.1 Cancer borealis | reverse complement strand
CATTACATTAACACGAGAAAAGTAGTGCAGTTAGTGTAGTGTGTGTGTATGTGTGTGTTGTGTGTGTTGTTTATCAGTAGCATGTAGGTGCCTACATGTTTACCAAAGGGTGAGGTATCTAGCGCCTCCATCACCACCTTGGACAATAGTGAAGGGAAGAAAAGTACAGCCAAAGACACCCTCACGTATATAGATGAAGGGTGAGCCAGGCGTCCAAGATAGGCACGAAAACTTGATATTTAACCGAGCGTGCGTGTCCCGAGCGTGGCGAGGGGCTATCGGCGGGTACAGTAAGGGCATACATCCATTTCTTAGGCAGTACAATAGCGTAGTGCCTCCCCACCCCCGTCTCTCTCCTTCCTTCTTCGGGTTACGTGGAGATTAAGTGCCTTGAAGTAGCATCGACAGTGTGGAGGGTCAGGTAGCGGCCGCCCACCTTACCAGGCTGTGTGTGTGTAATCAGCTGGAATGAAGAAGACTTGTCATGTATTTTTCAGGTCCGGTATAATTCAGCGGAACTAGTGACCTGCCGGAGGACATGAACGTATAATTTTGGGTGAAGAATAAGCAGCTTGGATGGATGTTGAAGGCTATAGGGTAATGATGTGAATGAGTGTGGTGTGGTAGTGTGTGTGCTGTTAGTGGTGGTGTGTGAGTGGTGTGTGTGATGTGTGTGTGTGTGTGTTGTGTGTTTGTGATGTGTGGTGTGTGTGTGTGTGTAGTGTGTGTGTGTGTGTGTCAGATTGTGTGTGATCTGTGTGTCTGTGTGTGTGTGTGTGTGGTGTGGTGCTGGGTGGTGTGTCTGTGTGTGTGTTTTGTGTGTGGGTGAATGTGCAAAAAAAAAAAGGTTGTGTGTGTGTACGTAGGGCCACTGTGTGTGTGTGTGTGTGCTGCTTTTTTTTGTGTGTGTGTGCTTTTTTTTTGCTGTGTCTGTATGTCGGCAGCACAACAAGAGCAACAAGACCCATTCCTGGAGTGAGGAGAGAGGAGAGAAGATAGGAGGGAGAGGAGAGGAGGGAGTAAGAGGCTTACCTTCCGGCCAACCTTTTGTGTCGGGCTTACTGCTCAGCTAATGATGAGGCGCCCCTGGACTGTTCCCTGGCATTCCAATTACTTAGCCCCCTTATCAAACCAAGCCCCAAAACACCCCCCTATCCCCTGCCACGTCCCATTACCCACGTCCCTCGTCCTGTCCTTATTTCCGTGCCCTCTATTTCCGTCTGTCAACACCGTCACGGTCTTCCTTTGTTTCTTCGTCCTCGTCCTCGTCCTCACATAAAACCCTTTTTCCGCCCTTCATTCTCTCCTTCCTCGTCGTTGCAAGTGGTTGTCGTGTCTTACGCCAGCGTATCCTGACCTGCTCGCTGTGCATGAACGTTCACAAAGCCACACAGTCATGTCAGTCTTATAGCTCAGAAATGCTCTTATGTCGCAAAACAATTTATGTGACATGGAGAAAGATTATTGTGATATTTTCTCCTTGTAGCTGAATGTTGTTATTATTGTTTGTATTGTTATTATTATTGTTGTTGTTATTATTGTTATTATTGTTATTATTGTTGTTATTATTATCATTATTACTATTATTCATTTATTTTTATACTTTTAATAATTGAATTACCTGCACACAGACTATCTTTGTTATTAAACCACACACACACACACACACACACACACACACACAGCACACCACACACACACACACACATCACATCAACACACACACACACACCACACACAACACCAGGCAGAATAAACACGTTCAAAGTGTGTTGCTCGCACTTAACACGAAGTTTGTCTAAGCTTAATCTACCACGAAATCAAAGCAAGTTCTTCTGTCGAGTGCATTCAGAGGTGGAGGAAGAAGAGGAGGAGGATGGAAGAGGAGGAGGAGGAGGAGAGGAGGAGGAGGAAGGAGGAGAGGAGGTGAGGAGGAGGAGGAGAGGAGGAGGAGGGAGGTAGGAGGAGAGGGGAGGAGGAGAGGAGGAGGAGGAGGAGAGAGGAGAGGAGGAAAGGATAACTAATTATTCTCAACACTCCTTCACAATTCGTCAGGGTATAATAATTCTCACTAGTTGGTTGCCCAGACTCACTCCCCTGACTCACTCCCCTGACTCACTCCCCTCATCACTCCCTCAACTATTCCGTTGCGTCCCCGCCTCAGCCTGAGCCCAAAGAGTCCTCAGATGCTTGGCGAGTCACCGTTTTGTGCTTGAGTTAAGTTTGCTTCTATCTTCATCCTCTCATTTGTCTGTCTGTCCAGCGTCCCCCGTCTCATTAGCAAGGACGCTCCCGACAAGCTGCCTGGTCGTTATTGTTACTAGTTCTTTCTTCTCCCTCTCTCTCTCTCTTCTCGTCTCTCTCTCTCTCATCTCTTCACTCTTCTCTCTCTCTCTCTTACTCTCTCTCTCTCTCTCTCTCTCTACTTCTCTCTCTCTCAGGTGGAAAAGTTTAGGTAATTACAAAGTGGTTTTTACATGTCTGGTATGCGTCGGTGTGGAGCCTTAAAGGGAGGAATGTAATACTACTCTTACCATTGTGTACTGTTTGTGTGTGGTAGGGAAAAAAGTGATGAGGAAAAAAAGCGAGGGAAACAAAAAAGTGAGGAGAAAAAAAATAAATAAGTCTGGGTTTTGGCTGGGTTCTTTCACTTCCTTGTGTGTGTGGTGTGTGTGTGTGTGTGTTGTGTGTGTGTGTGTGTTGTTGTGTGTGTGTGTGTGTGCGTGTGCGTGCGTGTGTGTGTGTGTGTTTACCTTGATTAAGAAGATGACAGGTGATTTTATTGGTTTTGCTATTTTATGTCTTTATATTTATTATATCTGTTTATTTATCATAACTACATGCAAGACAGACACAGGTGCATTGATTCGTCTTTTTAAAATGCACGAACAAACCTTTAAATATGTCTCACTGTGATACATTTATTTACATATATATATAACTTTCTGTTTGCATATAAGTATCAATTTTCATCATATTTTTTTTTCTCTCTCTCTCTTTCAATCTTATTTCCCTCTTCCTTATTATCCTCTCTTCTCGTTTTCCCCTCTTGTGTTCTCTCCTTTTTTCTTCTCTCTTTTTTCTCCCTCTTTTTCGATTGTGTCCTGAGGATAGTCGAGTCATTTCTCCTCTTTTTCATCCTTTCTTTACTGTCAGGATAAACGAGTGTCTGTCTCATTTATTTAACATAGCTTGTCCCTTTATCCTCGTCTTCCTGATTGTCTCTCACTGTCTCTCCATCCGCATATCTCTCTTCTCTCCTTTTTGTTATTTTATTTTTATTATTTCCTTCCTGGAGTGTGATTTTTTGTTTTTGTTTGTTGTTGTGTTTGTGGTTTGTTTGAGTTTGTGTGTTACAAAATACTTGTCTTCAAGATATTTTCGAGGAATTGCTATTTGATACATAGTCCATAGTCGACGTCTCAATAGCTCTCAGTTCTCTCTCTCTCTCTCTCAATACTCTCTCTATCTCTCTCTCTCTCTCTTCTCTCTCTCTCTCATCTCTCTCTCTCATCTCTCTACTCCTCCTCTCCTCCTCTCCTCTCTTCTCCTCTTCTCTCTTCCTCTCTCTCACTCTCTCTCTCTCTCTCTCTTCTCTCTCTCTCTCTCTTCTCATTCTCATCACTTCCCATAATCCTTTCTTTTTCCTCTCTAGTTCGTTATTAGTAGTTAGACATTTGTTGCATGGAGGGAGAAGAGGAGGAGGAAGGTGGAGGAGAGGAGGAGGAGGAGGGAGGAGGAGGAGGAGGACATGAAAAGTCATCGTAGAAAAGGATTAAATAGGAGGAAAAAATCTTTGAAATTGATACTAAAATTAGAAGAGAGAGAGAGAGAAGAGAGTAGAGAGCGAGAGAGAGTAGAGAGAGAGTGGAGAGAGAGAGAGGGGAGAGAGGGAGAGAAAACACTACTAATCTGATATAGCTTCGTGATAAACAACAATCGTCTTCTTCTATAATACTCCCTTGACTTCTTATCTGCTTCCAGTAATGATAATCTTCAATCTGGATAATCTGGAAAGAGGTTATTTACTTTCCAGGATTAATTAGGGTGCGATAAATAATTAAGGTTCGGAGGGTGATCTTGATCTTGGATAATGACCGGGGTAAGGGTTATAATAGTTTAATTAAAGTACAGGTAAGGCAAGGCTGCAGCGTGTAGGCGGAGGTAACACTCAACCTTGTCTAATTACTACCACGTGCACAAGGTGATTTAGGTATATATATATGTAATCGGTATTTTTTCTTTCCTATCGCTCATCAGATTATAAACTATTTTGCAACTTTGAAAAAAATATATGCAGGAACTTCATATTTTTTGTATCTTTTATTACCCCTCTAAGTTAAATTTTATAAGTATTGGGTTTACAAATTATGGGAAGATTCCCTATGTTTACATTATAATTTTAACTCGTAGGATTAAAGTATAGGCTAGGATAGGTGCAGGATCTTGTGAGAGATTATCCTACAAGGGTGAGGATGTGTTTGGGGTAAAATGTTTTAAAACGTTTATTGTACTTCTGTCTTAACATTGGAGTGAGAGTTAGGAACGTTTTTTTATACTAGTAATGGAGGTTAAGATAATGTTAAAACGTTTGTGATGATATTGAAACGTTATTAGTGTTTAGGAACCGTTTAAAATAAATGATTGAACGTTTTTAACAGTGTTAGGTGTTAAGAAAGTATAGCAACGTGTTCATGAACTGTAGCCAAGTCTAGCTGGACTGATCATATAATTACGTGATGAGGCTGATGATGATGATGATGATGATAGTCCTGTTTTTCACTAACCCAGCATCATGAAGCTTGAGATATAAGTGAGCTAATCATTTATTGAGAGCTTACAATAATTACACCATCCCCTCTCCCTCTTGCTACAACTGAGCCTCTCGTTAATTAGGTATTCAGGTATATAATCATCCAGTGCCACTAATTAATTTTTCTTTTCTCTCGTTCGTTACAGGTGAGGATATGAGTCTGCCAGGTAGAAGCCTAACTGTATGTATATCAACTTAATGATTGTCGTGTACTATACATATATAATCTTGAAGGCTAGTCAGATAGAAATCGAGGAAGTATATATCTTATTAATCTGTCATTAATAAAATACATGTCTTAGTGGTTAGTGGTTAAAGTTTTAAATATGAAGTTTCAGTAAAGAAATGAAAGAAGAATTAGTAAGATTCATTGAGTAAGCGTTCCCCCACGCCCTCTTCTACCTTCTTCCCAACGCCCTCTCCCACGCCCCTTCCCACGCCCCACGACCAGACACACGAGAGCATCCCAACTGGTAATCTAATCAGCCTTAATCTAATTTGTGCTGTAATCCCTTTGGTAATCTTGTCCCGGAAGCCTTATGCTGTAGTTAGTTAATTCAGTGAGGCGAAGTTCATGAATTTTAGGATGCAGCTTTGGTGGTATTATTTTTTTTTAATTGTTTATTATTATTATTTTTTTTTTTATTAAGGGGAAATGAGCTGTTTTTTGTTTTAAATTTTCGTTTTTTTTTCTCCTGGTTGGGCACAGCTGTATGTCATGAGGAAAAGAGAGAGAGAGAGAGAGAGAAGTGAGGAGAGAGAGAGAGAGAGAGAGAGAGAGAGAGAGAGAGAGAGAGAGAGAGAGAGAGAGAGAGAGAGAGAGAGAGAGAGGTGAACCACACACACACACACACACACACACACACACACACCACACACACACACACACACACACACACACACATACACACACACACACCACACTGAGAAGGTTTACACAGCATGGGCTCCTAAATACTCCCTTTTTCTTTGTATTTACATAAAAAAAGATAGAGAAAGGACCCTTCGTCGTAACCTGTGTATGTGTGTGTGTGTGTGTGTGTGTTGTGTGTGTGTGTGTGTGTGTGTGTGTGTGTGTGTGTGTGTGTGTGTGTGTGTATGTGTGTCTCGAGGCCTCTACCCACAGCCTCCAACACACACTTTAAGGTCCCAAGGGTGACAGAGGGAAGCTGACCGGAGCCTTACTGGACGGAAGGTGTGACGGGAAGGTGTGACGGGAAGGTGTGGACGGGAAGGTGTGACGGGAAGGTGTGACAGGAAGGTGTGACGGAAGGTGTGACGGGAAGGTGTGACAGGAAGGTGTGACGGGAAGGTGTGACGGGAAGGTGTGACGGGAAAGGTGTGACAGGAAGGTGTGACAGGAAGGTGTGACAGAAAGGTATGACAGGAAGGTATGACAGGAAGGTGGACAGAAAGGTATGACAGGAAGGTGGTGACGGGAAGGTGTGACAGGAAGGTATGACAGGAAGGTGTGACAGAAAGGTATGACAGGAAGGTGTGACGGGAAGGTGTGACGGAAAGGTGTGACAGAAAGGTATGACAGGAAGGTGTGACAGAAAGGTATGACAGGAAGGTGTGACGGGAAGGTGTGACGGAAAGGTGTGACAGAAAGGTATGACAGGAAGGTATGACAGGAAGGTGTGACGGGAAGGTGTGACGGGAAGATGTGACGGAAAGGTGTGACAGAAAGGTATGACAGGAAGGTGTGACAGAAAGGTATGACAGGAAGGTGTGACGGGAAGGTGTGACAGGAAGGTATGACAGGAAGGTGTGACAGAAAGGTGTGACAGAAAGGTATGACAGAAAGGTATGACAGGAAGGTGTGACGGGAAGGTGTGACGGAAAGGTGTGACAGAAAGGTATGACAGAAAGGTATGACAGGAAGGTGTGACGGGAAGGTGTGACGGGAAGATGTGACGGAAAGGTGTGACAGAAAGGTATGACAGGAAGGTGTGACAGAAAGGTATGACAGGAAGGTGTGACGGGAAGGTGTGACAGGAAGGTATAACAGGAAGGTGTGACAGAAAGGTGTGACAGAAAGGTATGACAGGAAGGTGTGACGGGAAGGTGGGATGGGAAGGTGTGACGGAAAGGTGTGACAGAAAGGTATGACAGGAAGGTATGACAGGAAGGTGTGACAGGAAGGTGTGACGGGAAGATGTGACGGAAAGGTATGACAGGAAGGTGTGACAGAAAGGTATGACAGGAAGGTGTGACGGGAAGGTGTGACGGGAAGGTGTGACAGGAAGGTGTGACAGAAAGGTATGACAGGAAGGTGTGACGGGAAGATGTGACGGAAAGGTGTGACAGAAAGGTATGACAGGAAGGTGTGACAGAAAGGTATGACAGGAAGGTGTGACGGGAAGGTGTGACGGGAAGGTGTGACAGAAAGGTATGACAGGAAGGTGTGACAGAAAGGTATGACAGGAAGGTGTGACAGAAAGGTGTGACGGGAAGGTGTGACGGGAAGGTGTGACAGGAAGGTGTGACGGGAAGGTGTGACGGGAAGGTGTGACAGGAAGGTGTGACGGGAAGGTGTGACGGGAAGGTGTGACAGGAAGGTGTGACGGGAAGGTGTGACGGGAAGGTGTGACGGGAAGGTGTGACAGGAAGGTGTGACGGGAAGGTGTGACGGGAAGGTGTGACAGGAAGGTGTGACGGGAAGGTGTGACAGGAAGGTGTGACGGGAAGGTGTGACAGGAAGGTGTGACAGGAAGGTGTGACGGGAAGGTGTGACGGGAAGGTGTGACAGGAAGGTGTGACGGGAAGGTGTGACAGGAAGGTGTGACGGGAAGGTGTGACAGGAAGGTGTGACGGGAAGGTGTGACGGGAAGGTGTGACAGGAAGGTGTGACGGGAAGGTGTGACGGGAAGGTGTGACAGGAAGGTGTGACGGGAAGGTGTGACAGGAAGGTGTGACGGGAAGGTGTGACAGGAAGGTGTGACGGGAAGGTGTGACAGGAAGGTGTGACGGGAAGGTGTGACGGGAAGGTGTGACGGGAAGATGTGACAGGAAGATGTGACAGGGTGGACGGGTTGGGATGGGATGCTCTTCTCTTTGTGTTTCCATAAATAAAAAAGACAGGATGATTATTTTTATTGATTTATTTATTTTGGTTAGTATTGTATTTTTTTTATTTTACTGTTTTTTTCTCTAATTATGTTATTTTCTTATATTGTCATTATTTTCTATTCCTTTTTTTTTTATTTCAGCTCGTCAGTTATTATTATTATTATTATTATTATTATTATTATTATTATTATTATTATTATTATTATTATTATTATTATTATTATTATTACTATTATTATCAGCATCATTACCCCGATATTATCATGAATGAGTGGCAGCATCATCATCATCCCCTTAATTGCATGTACACACGAGTTAATTAATTCAATCATCTCATTAATGAACCCTAAGATATGACGTTACATTGTATTCCCGATAAGAAAATAGTAATACAAGACATGAACCATTCCTGTACATCATTCCTACAACATATTAACGAATACAAACAACCTAATTAACAAGCAATAAAAAACAACAACAACAACATCAACACCACATCTTTGCTTCACTTACAATAATAATAACTCAAACACTAACATCATTTTTTTTTATATATATATTTTTTCATCCCTTCAACTCAATGTGATTCAATTATTCGTGTGTGGTTTTTCATTGCCTTTATCCGCTGTTGAGGTGGTTCATCACTGCCAGGGTGTGAATCATGATCTCTCCAGGCGGGGCAGCTAATTGACAGGTGGTAACGCAGGTATCGCTGACCCAACAAGCACCTGACGTTACCTGACGGGGAGGAGAAGCTTCCATCACCACCTACTACCTCTGTTTGACTTCCCACTTCAAGACCCAACCTTGCCCCATCTTGTTCTATTTATTCTACGTTTCTCCTTCATCAATCTTTTACTTTTTTTTATGTCCGTTACTCAGTTTTTTTTTCTTCTCCTACTTCGTTGTTATCTTAAAATACATCGCCTGGTTCCTTTCTCTCCTCCTCCTCCTCCTCCTCCTCCTTGGTCTGAGTTCCATCCCCGTCTCGTGTTTCTCTATTAGTCTCATTCCTATTTACGTAATATTTAGCGGGATACGAACCTCCCCGTCACGCCTCCACGCTATGGTTAGGCCTTTACCCTTCCTCCAACCCGTCCATCTTCCATATTTGCATACTTTCCCAACACATCGGAAAATTTAGCACCCGCCCAAAATCAATACATTCCGTCTTCCCTCACACCATTACCCACAGTGCACTTCGTCATGCTAATAAGTGATGATGGCCACTTGAATATTCATCACCCCATTAATAAGGGCTACGTCTATGTCTCCTCAGTACGCCGCATGAGGGATGGGTCGTAAGTCAGGGCAGTAGGAAGGGTGGTCGTAAATCATAAGAAGAGTCTGATAAATGCCAAAGATGTCGCTGTCAATAATGTTCAATCGTTCCCGAGGTATTTGTGAGGCCCAGCAACCCTCCCTGAAGAATACAGGAGCTGGTGGCGGCTTCAGTTTACGAGGCTTTGTTGTGGCTTATCACAAACTCATCGCTCTGTCTGGCATCACTGGCGTCCTCGTAAGAAAACAGTCCCCCCTCCTCCCACCTCTTAAGCTTCCAGTACTTTAAGGGAGGTAGAAATTGGAGCAAGATGGATGGGTGATAACGTAATCCGGTTTGAAGTAATGTTGGTTTTCAGACGCTAGATGGATATTGAAACGTGGATCCTCAGTTTTGTTTTTTAGTTTGGAAATATAATGAAAGCGTCTCACCGAATTGACTTAGAAAATAGAAAAGTGCAATTCATACGATGGAATACATGTATGAAAGAGGCAAAGGTATTATAACGTTAAATTGATACTAAAGAATGATAAGTCAGCTTGAAAAAAAAATTGATTCACTTTTTTTCGACATTTGGAAAAAAATCATCGCCAAACCTTCCTTGACCTAACATCCTCGTAGGGAGTAGAGGCAGCAACGTCCACTTTTAAAGGGATGCGAACCCTGATTCCCTAGCATTGTGGCGGCGTGATCAGCGTTACTCTATACAGTCACTAAGGGCAGGAGGACCAAGCATGCACCAGGAAGGGGAAGAGGAGGAGGAGGAGGAGGAGGAGGAGGAGGAGGATAACAATGAAAAAAACAATTAAGAATGAAGATGAGGAAGAGGACAAGGATGAGAAGGAGGAGGAGGAGTATGAGTAAGAGGATGAGGATGTGAAGGAGGATTGGTTAGATTCACAACCTATCAAGTAGGATCTATTGCCGCCTTGAAGCCTCACTCAAGGTTATATTATAGACTTGTTTATTATTTTTTTATAGTGTAGTTGTCCTCGTTTGTCTTGTGGTGTCAATGTTAGTTCAGTTCTTGTTGGGTATATTTTCTTTTCCTTTTTTTCCCTTTTCTTTTGTTTCTTTAGATAGTCTTGTATTTGTTTATTTACTTTGTTTTAGTGTAATGGTGGTGGTGGTGGTGGTGGTGGTGGTGATGGTGATGGTGATGGTTGTAGTTTTAATGATTTTTTTTTCTCCTTTCATGTCGTGATAAAAAACGCGAGTAACTGTCATTGAAAAGTTATTTGTTTTGAATGCTGAAGCGAACACACACACACACACACACACACACACACACACACACACACACACACACACACACACACACACACACACACACACACACACACACACATCGACCCTGGCCTGGATGGGAATTGCTTCATTAGTGCGGTTCGGAGCTTCGCCTCGTCTGCTAATGAAGCCTCGACTCTATCTCTCCCCATGACTCATTGCCAAAGCTGCGCCGCCCCGGAACTAACGAGTCGGGGTAGTTTACCGCTGACTAGCCAGACAGACGCCAGCCTCGCATAGATCGCTTGTTAACTACCTTTCCGTGGTAGTTAGACCATTAAGACGTAGTTCAAGGGATTAAGTCATAGAGGTCCCCAGATTTTTCCTGTTTTTCTATTCGTCTTTTTCTAGTAGTGTAAAAAGGAAGTCAGAAATAGTATTGATAATAATAATAATACATTTAAAGAGAATAACATAAATGAAACTAATAACTTTTCATTTATTTGCGAAGTAATTGTTATTTCTTTCCTTGGCTTGGTATGCAACGCCCCTATAACAAACGGGTCTCATTTAACCTGCATTCAAGGGGCCAATTGGAGGGTCGGAAGGAGTGCTTACGTGTCTCTTACACTCACCTGTTCTTAATGACTCTCCTTGGCAGGTGCGTGAGGTAGCCATCAGGACCACCCTAAATTAAAGAACATTACAGGTGCTCGGAGTGATTTTCCAGGTTAATTATTTGAGGAAACTCCATTTTTCTTCACTGTTGAAAGAGAAACATGTTCGGGTTTGCTTGGGAGGAGAGTGCCGCGGGGCGTGATGTGATGGAGGGCGGGAACCTTGCCTCCTGCTGGCGCCCTTCCTGCCTGCTCCCTTGACCTGCAATTGTAGTCCTTAAGGCGGTGCTGCGGTGTGTGTGTGTGTGTGTGTGTGTGTGTGTGTGTGTGTGTGTGTGTGTGTGTGTGTGTGTGTGTGTGTGTGTGTGGTGGAGTGAGAGTAATGGAGGAGCTTGTTTGGCGGTCTTTATTTATTTGTATTTATCTTTCTTTATCTTGGTAATTGATGCATGGCTGTCAGGTTGTTGCTTCCTTGACACATGTTTCCTTCACGCACACACACACACACGTACACACACACACACACACACACACACACACACACACACACACACACACACACACACACACACACACACACACACACACACACTTTCCTCCTCCTCCTCGTCAACTATGAAATACTCAACTTTCTCTTTATTATGACAGACATCGAGGTCATGGAGTTACAAGAAAGGAGGAAAAAAAAGTGACCCCCCAGTGATACCAAAACAAAATAAGACCACGTGTATATACCTCACTTTTATTTATTTATTTATTTTTATTTTTTATATATTGTTTGTTTCCTTATATATTTGGAGACAGTTAAGGACTTATTTGAGAGAAAGAGAGAGAAAAAAACTTGTAATACTTAGAGTGAAATGTTGAAAAGACACACAAACAGGCGTTGCACCGTTTATTTTTGCATTCGTTCTGAAGGTCCTGTTGAGGTTCCTGTTTACCCTCGACGCTGCTTTCTTTGGCGGAATAAATATGAAATTATATATACTTTTTCCTCCCTGGTCGGCGATTTACGAGAGGGAGGGAAGGACAGACGAACGATGGAGAGAGAAAAAAAAATCCTTTCTTACGTAAATATCACTGATTTTTCTCAACGCTATAATATTCTCTCAGGTAAGCTTCCCCCTCAGGTGTGGTACAGGTGTGTCGTGCAGGTGTGAGAATTATGTTAGGGTGACACACTTTATGGTATTATTTATCTAAGATTTACAGGTAACACGGCTCTCATTTACCCTCATATCAGTCTGAGGGGAGAGGTGGAAGTGCCAAGTTTATTCTCTGTAGTAGTGGTGGTGGTGGGGGTGGTGGTGGTGGTGGTGGTGGTGGTGGTGGTGGTGGTGGTGGTGGTGGTGGTGGTGGTGGTGGTGGTGGTGGTAGAGTACAGTAAAAGGTGACTAAGGCGACATTTATGATTAACTGATTGCTCTTTATGGCGTCACTAAACTCATTGTAACCTCATTGTTGTCGTCTTTACATACTCATTCCTAGGTGTAGCAGGTCCCGCCCCGCCCCGTCCCGCCCTGCCCCGCCCCTCACCCCGCCCCTCACTCACCCCTCACCCTTCCCCTCACCCTCCCATCCACATCACATCTTGCAGCTAAACCTCACCTGAAGACCTGATCACCTGAGATATGAAAAGATTTGTGCATCTCCTCCTCTCTCTCTTCCTCCTCCTCTTCCTCTTCTTCTTCCTCCTCTTCCTCCTCCTCCTCCTCCTGGTTGTTTGTGCTCATTAATGTATGTTCACGAAGGTCATTAGTGTTTGTTCGTGTCTTAATCGTCTGATCATGAGCGTGTTATTGGTGGAATTATGAGCAAGGTGCTGGCTGCCTACTAATGGTGTGATCACGTGACCCTTAATGACGTCACTCCAGAAGCCTCAAGGTAATTAGTATGATGGTGGTGATGATGAAGTTATTACTGTTATTATTATTATTTTTTGATCAGTGGTATTAATAATGGTAAATAACTTGTAGCTGTTTATATAAAGGTATTTAATCCTTCTTAGGATTAGATGTTGCTACTGAAGATATAATTAGTCGTGGATAATTAGTGTACATTAGATCTTATATTTAATTGAATTTTGTTAATCTTACTTAAATGATAGCGGTTTTTTGCTAATTTTCAACATCAATTATCCTATAAAAAACTTATGTATAGACACGTTATTTTATATCATTTACGTAACATCTATTTTATTTTACTTTTATATTACACTTAAGAAAGGAAGTGACTAGAATCTTTGCATGTGTTGTGTGGTTCTCTCTCTCTCTCTCTCTCTCTCTCTCTCTCTCTCTCTCTCTCTCTCTCTCTCTCTCTCTCTCTCTCTCTCTCTCTCTCTCTCTCTCTCTCTCTCTCTCTCTCTCTCTCTCTCTCTCTCTCTCTCTCTCTCTCTCTCTCTCTCTCTCTCTCTCTCTCTCTCTCTCTCTCTCTCTCTCTCTCTCTCTCTCTCAATGACTTTCTCTTTCGTGACGTTTGATGTGTGTATCTGATCGGTGTTTTGTTTTATTTTCTTTGTTGTATGGATGTTTGGTGTTTTTGTCGTGTGTGTGTGTGTGTGTGTGTGTGTGTGTGTGTGTGTGTGTGTGTGCGTGTGCGTGTGCGTGTGTGTGTGTGTGTGTGTTGAGGGAGAAGGTGGTGATAGAGGGAAATTAGAGTGAATTACACACACACACACACACACACACACACACACACACACACACACACACACACACACACACACCCACACACACACACACACACACACACAACACACACATTAATCAGTGCTTCGTCAACATAACTCCGTAAAATTCTTAATTAAACGGACTGAATACAAACTTCACCCAACACTCCCGACATTCCTACCAGCTCTAAATCCAATACCTCGTTTTCTTTTTTATTTTAAGGTAAACTTTTACATACTTCCAATGACGTCAAAAGGCTCTCTTATCTCCATGGTCGTAGCCTTTTCTCCCTTTCTCTACAACATTCAATCCGGGTACATCTGATCGCCCAAAAATATCTATTACCGATTTCAGTTCAACATTTCCAGATCCAAAAAAATCTATGAAAAATCTGAATACTCCATGTCTTGATTTCATGGTTGAGGGAGGAGGCAGGCGGAGGTTGGTGCCCTTGTGTCCAGTGCTCTGCCTTTCTCCTGCTGGTGGTGAGGTGCCTGCAGGGAGGTGCCTCGGGGCCTGGCACTCAGTCAGGTGTCAGGGGAAACAGTGAAGTCTTGGATGGAAATATCTATGACGTGACGTGTTGTATTATGATTC
>JAXIVD010007009.1:0-2500 GCA_036785275.1 Cancer borealis | reverse complement strand
TTTAATTTATTTATTTTTTTGTTATTTTGTTTTGGGTTTGAGTTTTTTTTTTTCTTCGAATGTCATGATTGTTTTGTTTTTATTCTTTTGATTACTGTTTGTATGTAGTTTGACTGATAATTACTCTCTCTCTCTCTCTCTCTCTCTCTCTCTCTCTCTCTCTCTCTCTCTCTCTCTCTCTCTCTCTCTCTCTCTCTCTCTCTCTCTCTCTCTCTCTCTCTCTCTCTCTCTCTCTCTAAATACTGGAACATGGTTTTCCCAGTTTTTGCAAACCTTAGTAATGAAAAGTCTTTGTTATGTTAAAGGTTCCTTAGGTTAAGAATTGTGTGTGTGTGTGTGTGTGTGTGTGTGTGTGTGTGTGTGTGTGTGTGTGTGTGTGTGTGTGTGTGTGTGTGTGTGTGTGTGTGTGTGTGTGTGTGTGTAGGCGTATATGGAAACCTACTTTTTTTGTTCCCTTTTGTGTCGTGTAGGAGCGGTGGAGGGATTCGGTAAGTTTAAATATAATGTCACCCACAAGAGTGATTACAAGTTGGGGGGGGAAGGGTTGTGAGGTAGTGAGGGTGAGGGTGAGGAGGGTGAGGGAGGGGTGATCATGAGGTGGAATGTGGTTCAAGGTGGTATGAGGGTGATAGCGTGTTTGTGTGAGCAAAATGCGGGCGTGGCGAGGTGTGGAGGGGCGTGTTTGGGGGGATTAGGGGCGGAGGGTGGGCGTGGACAGGGACGCAGAAGGAACCTTAAGATGAAGGCATCGCGAATAAATTTGTATCTGTCTGTGTGTGAAAAACTCAGTCGGATTTAGAAGAAAAGTGTGAATAAGTAAGTGAGTCTTTTGGTTTATTCAAGTCAGGGGTGAGAAATGGTCGAGTTTAAACCTTTCTGTCAGGGAAGGTTTGTTTAACACGCTACTGAGGGCACCATGTGGACTTTTGGACAGGTGTGTCAGTCTGGAAAGGTGTGTCCATGTTGCAAAGGTGTATCAGGCTGGTAAGGTCCGTAATACTGTTCCTGCCTCGTACTATTCACTGGGACTTTTATTCGGGTAAGGAAATGGCGTGCATACAAATATATATATGTCTTATATGTCAAGTATCAGGTGTGGCGAGGTGTGTAGGTCGGCTGAGGCGCGGCAGGTGTATAAGGTCTTGCCAGCTTTACACAAGGAGTGGCAAGATGGTGGAGTTTTTAGCTACATTTACTCCCTCACCAAAACTTGTGTGCATATCAAACCCAAGCAAGCGTGTGTGCATCTGTCTATGAACTACCATGCATTCTAACTCTAAATAGCAAAGATAAGATACTATTAAGTCACTTCTATTTAGTTAACCACAACATTTGACTCCCTATACACAGGTGAGAAATTGAGGTATTTATTCATGACGTGAGATAGGAACGAGAGTCAGGAGTCAGCGTATTCTCCTTGACAGAATATGATGTTTGTGTTGACTAATAAGGGGAGGGAGGGCGCGCTGAGTGTAGGGGAGGGAGGGCGTGGTGGGTGTGTCTGGGGGGGGGGGTGATATATGGGGACGTTAGTATATTGTTTTTGTCAGGATTCCTTTGTTGAGGTTAACATATGATATCCATGAAGGCTGAGCAAGGTAGACGAGCGAGGGTAATGCATTATGCGCTTCATACCTCCACGCAAAGATAAATGTGCGTGTGTGTGTGTGTGTGTGTGTGTGTGTGTGTGTGTGTGTGTGTGTGTGTGTGTGCGCGTGTGTGTGTGTGTGTGTGTGTGTGTGTGTGTGTGTGTGTGTGTTTGTGTGTTTGTGTGTATTCATTCCATCATCTGAGTGAAGTGAAAATTGCGTGGTTCCTACCTTCACCCCGACAAGGAACATCGGGTTGGTGGTTAAGTAGCTGTTTCCTGCATGCAAATACCGTTTAGGAGACAGGATCGAACCTCTGATAGCAGTACTTACACATCTATTGGCGAGGAATTTCACAAGACTAAAAACAGAGAGAGAAAAAACACAACATAATTCATACACATTCCTAGAACTAAGAGAAACGTTCCTTGCTGTGCGATTGGCTGCGTTCCGGCCAATCAGATTATTCCTTTTAAGGGAAGGGCGTGGCAAGGGATGGAGTGAAGTACTGTAATTGCATGGAGACCGAAGCAGATTGTACACAGGTAACTTAAGAGAACACCTGTGAGGGAATACAGGTACAGGTGTGCTGGATAGAGGTAAAAATGTAAAGATGTGTGTGTGTGTGTGTGTGTGTGTGTGTGTGTGTGTGTGTGTGTGTGTGTGTGTGTGTGTGTGTGTGTACGTGTGTGTACGTGTATGTGGTGCTTTTACCTGGGACCACCTTTCACCTGTGTTCTGATTGCCATTGTAATAATAATAGTTATTTGGAGGCAGAAGTGGTGTACAATATTCTCTTGTCATGTTCAAGTTACATCTGTGTGTGTGATAATGTTAGTTTAAAGTTATGCTGTGATTTATTTATGGAGTTTTTTTTATACTTTTATGTTCCACAGTAAGAATATATTATC
>JAXIVD010007008.1:20000-21778 GCA_036785275.1 Cancer borealis | reverse complement strand
GAGCTAACCTGAACAGCTGCTCTCTCTCCTCTCTCTCTCTCTCTCTCTCTCTCTCTCTCTCTCTCTCCTCTCTCTCTCTCTCTCTCTCTCTCCTCTCTCTCTCTCTCTCTCTCTCTCTCTCTCTCTCTCTCTCTCTCTTTCTCTCTCTCTCTTACTGTCACCTGCCCGAGAGACGCAAAAGTCAAACAAAAATGTATAAAAACTCTAGAAACTCTGCTTCCCTCTCTTCCTTCCTATACCTTCTCCTCTTCTTCCTCCTCCTCCTCCTTCCCTCCATGTTTCCCTCCCTCCCTACATGTGGTTCACGCCCTTCCCACACAAACAGAAGGGAGAATTTACAAACATTTTTCTCCCTTGAAAGCGTGAGTCAGAAAAAGCTTCGGGATAGTGTAAGAAAAAAAAAGTTGAGTCATTAACGTGAAGATATTTAGAATACAATTTTTTTTCCTTCTTCTTCTCCCTTTTAGTGTACTTCTATTTTTACCGATGTTAGTGATGTTTTGAATTTAGTTTTGTTTATTTACCTATCTATCTATCTATCTATCTCACCTGGGTATTATCTATTATACCTGGCCTTTATATCACCTTTTATGGGCCACCTGAGTTACCTGTATGTAATCTCTCATTCCTCACGCGTCCAACACTTGATAAAAGGAAGGATGGAAGGCGACGCAATTAATTTCTCACCTCAATCCGTCTTACATAAAGTCACGATTATCTGGTTTACATAATATTTGGATAAGTTTCTTTTACGTATGTGTGAATGTGTGTGTGTGTGTGTGTGTGTGTGTGTGTGTGTGTGTGTGTGTATGTGTGTGTTAGATAATAGCTGTGTACGTGTTTGAGTTATCAGTTAAATAATGGGTTGAGTTTTTTTTCTTCAAGTTTGTTTATGTAATCGTGTTTTATTTTAGTTTCATTTTCTTGATTTTTTTTTTATGTTAATGTTAGATTAAATTTTTGTGTTTTTTTTTTGTATTCTGTTTTTAGTTTATTTTTATATTATATTTATTTTTCATATTCATGTAGAACTACTAGCTATTTTTGAAAACTTTATTTTTTCATGCTGGCTTTGCATTATATATTTGTGTCTTATTTAATTTTTCACCGTGTTAACATTTTTTTTTAGTGTGGTGTGATTTTAATATTTCATTCGATTAATTATTTGCAAATGAAAACGTTATGAAAAATATAACTAGTTTCTTCTCTACATTATACCATTTTCATAATCGAGAAGTTCTTATTCTGTATATAAATTTCGTTAAGTTAATGGTTTTAGAAGTGAAAATATATATCCTTTAAAAAAATATACCGAAAAATGAACGTAAATCAAGTCTCTAAGTTTATCCCTTTTAGAACACGAAGGTATAAGTAAAATATGAACCCAACAAACCCTTAAGTTCAGTCACCTTTACGCTACCCTTCACCTGTACTTTTCTGCATTACCCTCAACAAGAATGAAGCTTCTCGTTAAAAAGAAGTAACATCCTCGCACCTGTTTCCCTGCCAACCTAACACACTTACTCCCTCCGTATTACTCCTTCCTCCTCCTACTCACTTAATAAGCTTTACGCCTTCATGCAGTGTTTCCTCGCAGCCTACACGTCCTCAGCCACACAACCTCTTCTCTTCTAAGGTCACGTCCTCCTCTTCCTCCTCATCCTCTTCCTCCACAACCTCGACCCACGCATGTTGGACCAAAAGGTTGATGCTCTTGTCTCTCCTCCTCCTACATCTACTCCTACACTAGTCCTCCTCCTCCTCCTCCTTCTCTTCCT
>JAXIVD010007008.1:0-12500 GCA_036785275.1 Cancer borealis | reverse complement strand
CACGTCAAGATGCCAGGTAAATGGTAGTGGTGAGGGAGGGCGGAGTGCAGGTGGTAAGTTGTAGGTGTCTGTTTTTGTCCCCGTGTGTGTGTGTGTGTGTGTGTGTGTGTGTGTGTGTGTGTGTGTGTGTGTGTGTGTGTGTGTGTGTGTGTGTGTGTCTATTTTTGTTGCTTTTTCTTGGTCCTAATTTGCATACTGATTGATTCCGACGTCAACTCGAGGCAGAGTTTTGAAAGTTTACGGAAGAAGGAAGGTGCTTGACTCTTGCTGGGTTAATTTTTTTTTTCCCCTGGTGTTACGTCTACCAACTAAATTTTCTTACTCTTATAAATTTCTCTTTTTTTTTTTTATCTCTTATCTTTGTTTTTATCTTTGTCCTCGCCATAGCTATCATTCTATCTTAGTTTTATTTCTCGTTCATCATTGTTATCATCATTATTTCTGTCGTCCTCCTTTTTTTCCTCCTCCTGTTACTATTCAACCTAATTTTCCCTTACATACTTTCCTTGACATAATCTGATTCGTATACTACGTAGAGAAGGGAGGAAAGGAGAGGAATAGGACAAAAGGTGGAGGATGAGTAGGTAGAAGAACGAGGGAGGTAAAGAGAGGAATGAGAGAGAGAGAGAGAGAGAGAGAGAGAGAGAGAGAGAGAGAGAGAGAGAGAGAGAGAGAGAGAGAGAGAGAGAGAGAGAGAGAGAGAGAGAGAGAGAGAGAGAGAGAGAGAGAGCCAGCAATATTGACATTCCTGAATACTTGTTAAAGGTGTGGAATTAGTGAAAGAAATAACATACACCACAAACTTCCCAGCCTTTCCACTCCCTCCACTCCCTTCACTCCACCTTCAGCACCTACAGGAGGCTTAAAACAGCACTCCTTGCCCTTTACCTTTACACAGCCACCGCCCTTCTCAGCGCCGCTCCACACAAGGTCACTCGTTGAAGTCTTAGGGAAACGCACACCGCTTTTCACAACCTGACGAACTGTAGCGACAAGCTCGACATTTACGTGCTTGTTGGTGAAGCAAATCCATATGTGATTCAGTAGGTTAAGCGGCAAGCGGTTAAAGGAGATGTGCTAAAAGGTTGCGTGTATGTGTATGTATGTCTGTATGTCATGGCTGCAACAAAAGATGGATGGGTAACTTATATATCTGTGGCGCTTGTGTATTTGTCATGGTTTTCACGGGATTGTGGCGTTGTGTTACGTTTATATCGGGTTCTTGTTACGTTATAGTGAAGGTGAATATCCAGCTAAAACGAAGGGAACGTGAGAGTGATGTTCTTGACGATATTAAGTGATCAGAAACCAATTACGTTCTTAATTAAAACATAAACAAACCGTACAGTCCTTACGATGATTACAAAAAAAAAAAAATACGTTTCTCTGTAAGTAATTATTCGTGGTCATTAGTCTTCCAGTGAATTAGAGAAAGACAACATGTGTTTCTATTACACTGAAGGAGAGAACACTAAGAGAAGAGAGTTTACCTGCCTACTAATTACACGTGGAAGACTGAATCCCTAACTCCGAGGATGATAATGAAAGGTTTGTCAGGTTCTTGGATATGGATGAGAAGTGAATAAGTTTAGATGAATTAAAGGACATTAAGGTTCATTAGCGTGGTGGCAGAGGAGTGTTATTTGTCACCTGAGAGCCAAGAAGAAATTAATCACTCTATCTGTTCATCAATCACGCGAGGTAGTGAGACGCGAGCAAATACAGTGATACGAGGAACAGTTTGTCATAGGAGATGGTTAGGGTATCAGTGTGTTTGTGTGCATATATCTCTTTCTCCTTCTCTCTCAGAATCATAATTGTAAACGGTTATTTCACTACTCTTCCTCTGTCTCCTTCTTCCTCCTTTCTCCTCCTCCTCCTCCTCCTCCTCCTCCTCATTCAGAAATGGTGTATAGACGTTCTTTAGGCTTTTGTTCATGTTTAGTATTTACTCTCTTTTATGTCTTGTATAACCTGGTGTCAACAAAACTTACTTTCCTTTCATGTAACACGTAATCTTATTTACACATTTTAATTCATATTTTTTAACACTTCCAGTCGTTCTTTACTTGCAATTTAGCTTTCATAACATTTAATTAAACCTCTCACTTCATTTAGGCATGCAACACCCCCCCTCACACCCACACCCACACCCACACCCACACACACACACACACAAAACACTCACTCACACATCAACACACCTAAGATAAAACACAGGCAGCACGCACGTAACACAGCGTCAACAAGGAATGAAAGAAGAGGTGACTGGACTTTACCTTGCTCGTCCACCTGCTCCATAGTAAAGTCGATGTTCTCGTAGGAGTCCCACGAGGCGATGGCGCAAGGAGACTTATCACAGGAAACATTGGAGACCGCGCGAGGCCTGTCTTCGGGGGAGTGAGTGAAGTGTAGCTCAACGCTGCCATCCAAGGGGAACCTCATGTCTGGAGGAGTGACAGAGGGGAGTGTTAAGGTCTTCCCCTTCCTACACATGCGAAAGGTTGAGGATTACAGTGGAAGGGGAACGCAAGGGAGTGTTTAGTCTTCGCCACAACTCACGGTTCACGAGTTATGGATTAGAATGGTAAGGGTGTAGGAGAATGTGCACGTTATGTATGCATCCACAGCCAGTTTGGGAGTTGAGGATTATGTTTTAGAGGGATTAAGCGGGTGTGTCATCCCTCCTTTCACTCACTGGGTATGAAAAGAGGACCAACTTCAATACAGAACCACGATTGTCACTCCTTTCATGCTTACAAACACGATTTTCTACTGTAATGTTCTTTTAGGTGGAAAAACAGAATACAGAAATGAGTTATAAAAGGATGAAGAGTTTGTATTTACGTCACTAGGGAACAAAAAATGATTGGTTCCAGCTGAGTTGACGAGATGTAGAGGAGGATATTTTTTTTTTTACATATCAGAAATGGAGAATCAGCTTTGCAACCAATCAAGACAATTATGGGACACACATAAGTCAATTTACCAACGAACTGAAAGGATGGGAATTGGAAGGGAAAAAGAATGAGGAAGAAGGTTCATTGGATCAATAAGTCTTCTTCCTCCTCTTCCTCGTCTTCTTCCTTTTCCTCTTTCTAGTGCTCATTAATTTTGATCTTAGCACTGTCTTAAGCTTCATCAACAACTATATTTACATTAATACCACCGACACTCCGCGCGTTTTCTTTCACTTCCTTCAGTATATATAAAGAGACAAGGACACAGATGAAGGCAATAATCACACAACCATGAACTAAAAAAAAAAGATATTCCTGGATTGAAAAAGAAAATGAACGGAAAGAAAAGGACGAACATAGTCAACAGGAATATGAAAATGATGTTGTTGATATATGACTTCCATTCAGTTGTAATAAAGAGGAAAGTGGTGCTAAAGTGACACTAACAACACTCATTATGATCAAGCATTGTGAATTGTATTTGAAATTGAAGTCATTTGATTATTAATTAGATATTGGAGTTTTTTGTTCTTCCCGCGGCAAAAAATAAGAGCTAAAATAACGGGAAAGTAATGATGAAGATGATTATAATGAGAAAAATAATGATGATAACAATGATAATAATAATAATAATAACAATTATAATGATAATATCAAAACATTCACACATCAAAAGTGCAATAACATTTTTTTTAATGAAATACGCGCGCGCACACACACACACACACACACACACACACACACACACACACACACACACACACACACACACACACACACACACACACACACACACACACACACCACCACCACCTCCTCCTCCACCTCCACCTCCACCTCCACCTCCACCTCCACCTCCACCTCCACCTCCTCCTCCTCTTCTTCCTTCCGCATCCACAACACGTACCATTGCAAGCGTCATCAAGATCGGTCCGTGTAAAGGACAGAACCTTCTCAGAGACAGTACAGGTGTGGAACTGCATCCTAAATATTACTTCCCGGGAGGCTGGCATGAGTCTCCTGTGATAGGCCTTGAGTAGGATGTCCCCTCGAAGCTGCACGCCTGTCTCGAACACCAGCGTCACCTGCCTCATGGTCTCTGTGAGGTTGTAGATCCCTGAGGTGTAGATTGGTGTCATCCCTTGGTAGATCTGAAGGTGCGGAAGAAGAGGTTAGTTAAGGTCGGGTCGGTTGTACTCACTCACTCACTCACTCACTCAGTCTCGTTGTTGTTTTTTTATAGCTGACGTGGCTTTGTTTTGTGTTTTTAGTGGTGTGTGTGTGTGTGTGTGTGTGTGTGTGTGTGTGTGTGTGTGTGTGTGTGTGTGTGTGTGTGTGTGTGTGTGCGTGTGTGTGTGTGTGTGTGTGTGTGTGTTTGTGTTGTTTTGAGGATTACATGGGCTAGTGGAGGAAGAGCTGACTTAGCTCTCACCCAAAATATCCACACACAAAAACACACAAACACACACACACACACACACACACACACACACACACACACACACACACACACACACACACACACACACACACACGCATACACACACACACACACACAACACACAACACTGCTGCTAGAAAAAACCTTTCAACTCAAAATGTTTCCTCGTGGAGCGATTTCTAAAGTAAACTGAATGATATCAAAGAAAAAAAATACAGTTAAAACAATAAAAAAGCATTACCTTAAACTGAAACACAACTACAGTCTTTCTTTTCTAGTCCCTAAAATATGCTTCTATTGACTAAAGAAATGTTGTGGGTGTCAGCTAACCTAACGCTTCCTCCCCTTCCCTTCCCCTCCTTCCCTCCCTTCCTTCCCTCCCTTCCCTTACCTTGATGAAGAGGTGGCAGCCTCCTCTGGGTTCGAAGTGCGGGATGCCGTCTAGGATGAGTGTGTTCAGGTAGAGAGGACTAGAGTTGATGCGGATCACACCAGACAGCAAACCGGCGAAGTAATGCACGTACCTGTAAAAAGCACGTAAAATTAGTCAGGTGTGCACGTAACTGTTAAGAGCACGTAAGGTTAGTTAGGTGTGTATACTGTTAGTCAGCCCTTCCTTCTTTCCTTTCTTCCGTCCTCCCTCCCTCCCCTGCCTCATACTCACCCCGCTGCTTCCCTGACAAGCTTTATCACCAACATATCACATGGTAATTATTTAAGGTGAGTTGCATTAGAATTAATTACTCTTTGCCCTGTACGGGAAAATTCCTACTAAAAAAAATTGTAGAATACATTTATTCCCCGCACATTATAATAAAAACATTTTGCCTGTGATTACACGGAGGGAAAAATATGTTCCACTCTTGAATGCAACGTGTAAACATTTTTTTCCAAACAAATTTATGAATCGTGAACGTGACGAAAACCTAATAAGCATTAATTCTAAGAGAGAAATAAAAAATAAAAAATCTCGGACACCTTCAATATTTCACTGATCAAACTCAAAAAAATAAAATAAAAACTATTAAATTAAAGAAGGCACAGAAACGGCATTCATTTCCAACATGAGGGAAATGAAGGAAAATGGATAAATAAGGAAAGAGACAAACGAGACGGAGGGAGTGAAATCATTTATATATGAAAGGAAGGAAGCAGATTTTAAACCACAAAGGGGAAAGTGGTAGGCAAGCAGGCAAGCAGGAAGAAGAGGAGGAGGGAGAGGAGTGGTGAAGCTGCGGCATTTCACCACCAGAGGGCCATCCCATCAGAAGCAAAGGCCCTCAAAGAACCTCTGCTTGCTGGGGAAAAAAGAAAAAAAAAGGAAAAAAAGAAAAAAAAAGTTAAAGCAGAGTAACCAATTTAAGAGAGCTTGAGGAAAGGACGAAGAGAAATAAGAGATAGAGGAGGAGGAGGAGGAGGAGGAGGAGGAGGAGGAGGAGGAGGAGGAGGAGGAGGAGGAGGAGGAGGAGGAGGAGGAGGAGGATGGGGAGGTAAAGAAGAACAAGAACGAGGAGGAGTAGGAGGAGGAAGAGTATACTGACCACAACGAAAACAAGAAAAATCAGGATAAGGAGGAATAAGAGGAAGAGAAGAACAAGGAAGACAGAATCAACAAGCAAGAGGAGGAGGAGGAGGAGAAGGAAGAAGAGATGGAGGAGGAAGAGGAGAAAAATAAAACCCGAAACAGACATACCTCTTCTGGGAGGGATGGTACAACTGGCCAATTTTATCGTCAAAGAAGCGTTTCATGGCATAACGGTCGAGTGCCTGGTCAGTGGAGGCGCAGATGTTACTGTAGTGCATGTAGGCTGCCACCACAACACCCAGCTTCTCGTAACCACCTCTGCTAATCCAACAATACAAGGGAAAAGGTATTAGAACATGAGATATATTACAGGAAAACATATATTAGCATACACAAAAATTATAGCGATTGAGTACGTGATTATATGGTGAAATGTATTATATTAGGTGTTTTTTTTTACGTTTTTTTTGGGGGTATTGTCAATTTTTTTTCACTTCTGACATAAATTTGATAGAAGGAAACATTGAAACCTAGTAAATGAAGACTAAAATTAAGACTTTCCAGTAGTAATAATAATAATAATAATAATAATAATAATAATAATAATAATAATAATAATAATAATAATAATAATAATAAAACAGTTACATATAAAATGGTTTCAGTTACACGACGAATAATGATAAAAAATTGAGTAAAGTTTTAATTCAATCACCTGACGATGTATTAATGGACACGAGAATACATATATAAAACGAATACAATAAAAAAAAAAAATCGTAGAACAAGCGAGGTAACGTTTAATATTTACTAAGCTTAGGCATCGGAGACCAAAGTGGCGAAACAAATGCGTAGCGGCAAGCGTACCAAAAAAATAATTAAAATAAAATAAAAAAAATGACCAACCAAATATATTCTAGTAAATGTGGGTATATATTGTATTTATCATTGGCTAACATATTAAACCATCAGTCACTGTTTCCTGTCATGGGGAGGGGAACAGAGGGGGAGAATATACATGTTTTTTTCCCCTCTCCCCCACTTGACTAGATTAGTGTACTCTTCATGCACGGGTCTACACATAGTTGTAAGTTGTGTTATGAATATTTGTCCAATTGGGCCATTCTGCTATATGTATGATGTGGAATGTGCTCGTTATTTAGTGTGTGTGTGTGTGTGTGTGTGTGTGTGTGTGTGTGTGTGTGTGTGTGTGTGTGTGTGTGTGTGTGTGTGTGTGTGTGTGTGTGTGTGTGTGTGTGTGTGGACTAAGCTGTAATCACCATAAGTCAAAATTATAATCTGGTCATGAACGCATTTTTGTGTATGTTTCACTCTAGAAAACACACACACACACACACACACACACACACACACACACTAACACAGACACACACACACACACACACACACACACAACACACACACACACACACACACACACACACACACACACACACACACAGGGTTCATTACAGGGGTATACACATGCATCAAGGGACGATTTGTAAGCGGATTAGATGATGTTGGTATGCTGGCCAATATGGGGAGGCGAGTGGCCAGAAAAGAGAGAAAGAGAAAGAGAAAGAGAGAGAGAGAGAGAGAGAGAGAGAGAGAGAGAGAGAGAGAGAGAGAGAGAGAGAGAGAGAGAGAGAGAGAGAGAGAGAGAGAGAGAGAGAGAGAGAGAGAGAGAGAGAGAGAGAGAGAGAGAGAGAGAGAGAGAGAGAGAGAGAGAGAAAAAAAAAAAGAGAGTGAGAGAGATCAGAGAAAACACATTACTTTGACTACATAAACAAAAATAAAGATGAGAAGGACGAATTCTTGCACACACACACACACACACACACACACACACACACACACACACACACACACACACACACACACACACACACACACACACATACACACATCATGAACTTCTGTCAAATTGGGTCATGGTTCCCTTCCTCTCGCCCCACCTCACCCCTCGCCTCGCTCCTTTGATCTGAGGGGAGTGTCGCTGGTGTGAGACTCGCCAAAGGACGTTCCCTCAAGGCTGTCCTCTCAATCACTTCACTGACTACAACAAACTTACCATCGCTCTGACAACCACATCACAGCTCCTCTAATGATGCTATTTACCGATAATTGACGTCACATCCACTAACAAGCATCTTTTAATAGTATTTATTCCCAACGATGTACGGAAATGAGAATAACATGAACTGATAATAAGAAAATAGGGATATATGAATACAAAAAACACCTGTTACGAGGATGACAATAATATAAACAAATAAAAAAAGATAGATAATATAAAAAAACACCTAAAGGTTAACACAAACATTAATGAAAAAATAATAAAAATTACTCCCCTATGAAAATTTGAGACAACGAAAACGACAGAACAGCAATACCTGGACGACAACACTTGATTTTAGTTATGTTTAGACTCACCTGGCATGGAGGACGGCGACGTGTTGAGGATGCTGAGTGATCCATGAGTCGAGAGCCTTGCAGATGGAGCAGAGGCGTTCCAGTGCAGGGGCAAGCTGGTCAGGCCAACCCAGCTCCAACACGCGGGGCAGGAAGTGACTCACCTCCCCGTGGCCAGACAAATTGAACACCTACGGGAATATGCAAGGAAGGAAAGGTCAGTGGATGGGTCAAGGTCATTGCTAGAGGAACATGATAATAGGTTAGGTTGTGTGTGTATGATTATTTTTTTTACTTGAGTTTAATTGTTTTACGTTTATCTTATTGTTTTTTTTTTTATAGAATTACTGGTGTCTTTATTATCGTTTTTTTCTTTTCATTATCTTCAATTATCGTGGAAATATTGTACATTAAAAAGTTAATTCTCAGTCATTTTAATTAACCTTACTTAGTCTCTACACTTTAAGGGATACAAAATTTTAGGACAAAGCAGCACAATGATAAAAATAAAAAGAATAAAGAAGAAAGTGTGAGCATGCAAAACCTTCACTATCTCTATCACTAAACCTTAATACATCGCTACATTTCCTTTCCCTTCGACTCCTCCAACACAACCTAAAAAAACATACAATGAAACGCGTTACACTCACTCCCTTCACATCTTCACCCAAGCAGCAGCGGCGGAAGGCAGTGAGGCAGGAAGGAAGGAAGGAAGGAAGGGAGAAGGAAGGGAGGGAAGAATGAAGACGCTGACCTAAGGGAGCTGCTTGTAATAGGGTTAATAGGGACACCCATTAATATCCGGTGATGTTTACGGTTACAAAGGCTGCCCGGAGGTACCTTTCACACCTTTCCAGGTAACAAATGTAAGAGGTTATTTTCCCTTAAGGACACGAGGTAACATTACTCTCCTCAGATTTAGCGAAACAGACCTCCTGCGACGTGAATTAAGAGAGAGAGAGAGAGAGAGAGAGAGAGAGAGAGAGAGAGAGAGAGAGAGAGAGAGAGAGAGAGAGAGAGAGAGAGAGAGAGAGAGAGAGAGAGAGAGAGAGAGAGAGAGAGAGAGAGAGAGAGAGAGAGAGAGAGAGAGAGAGAGAGAGAGAGAGAGAGAGAGAGAGAGAGAAGAGAGAGAGAGAGAGTAAATCAATGGATACTTTCACAATCACGTCTACTATTTCATCTCCTTCCTTGACGGTCGTGTAGTAGCATCTCATGAATGGAAGGATGATTAATACCCCAAATAAACATGGATGTGGTAGTAGTATGGGTAAGACAGAACCGTGATCCATCCATCCATCTTGCAGTGGGTGAAGAATTAATTTAAACTCTCGAAAGGCTATTGTCTAGTTAAAACAGTATTAGGACAATGGGGAACGAGGCAGAGTACGACAAGACAAGGATGATGAAGACGGAAGACAGAAAAGAAAACAAGAAATAATATAATAGAGGAATAGGAAGAAAAGAAGGAGGAGGAGGATAGGAGGAGGAGGATAGAAAGGACGCAGTAGGAGGGAACAAAACAATAATGTGATAATCCACAATTTCAAAGGAATAGCGAAGACCACACGTGATGCGCAGTCCAGGCACCTCTTCCCCTCCCTTACCCCTCTTTCCCTTCCCCGCTAAGGTTAGTTATTTAGGTTTCCAAGAAATTAAAGGGGAAGGGACGGACCCCACTTCCTCCTGCTTCGTAGAAATGCTCGTCGTCAGGCTACACAACGCTAGGGACGAGGAGGGGGTGGAGGGGGCAGTTTATGTGTCATTAATGTACACGTCCCAGCCTTGTTTACGACAGGTACTGGACATAGCGTCTCGTACCTCATCATGTTTTGGGTTTCTCTTTCTCTCTCTCTCTCTCTCTCTCTCTCTCTCTCTCTCTCTCTCTCTCTCTCTCTCTCTCTCTCTCTCTCTCTCTCTCTCTCTCTCTCTCTCTCTTGCACACACACGCAATCCCACTTCCTAACACCCTAACACACACATACACACACGCACATAAACACACACACGAGTTAGTTCCTTGATAAAACACCAGCAGGATTCAGGAGTAGGAGCGAAAAAAAAATTATATAAAAAATACAAAACACCATTTCTAGTCCTCCTCCTCTTCCTTTTTCCGCATTTCCATCCTCCTCTTTTTCCTCTCCGTGTGTGCCTGAGTGAATTCTAGGCGAGAGACGGAGGGCGGAAACACATCTTCAAGTAGTACAGTGCTACATCTTGAACCCACAGATCGATAGCGGCGTCCGGGAACAGGATGGCGAGAACCTTAGTCTGGCTCATGCTGCAGAGGAACCCCCATCTCAGCCGCGGCTCCTGCTCCCCCACACGACTCAGGCTATTGTGGTGTAGGGGGTCAGGGGGGCCTCATGTGTGTGTGTGTGTGTGTGTGTTGTGTGTGTGTGTGTGTGTGTGTGTGTGTGTGTGTGTGTGTGTGTGTGTGTGTGTGTGTGTGTGTGTCGAGGGAGTGGAGGCGTGTTGCTAGGGTGAGATTATCGACTTGTGTGTGTTCGTCTTATTACTGTGTTATCTGATTTCAGTTGTTTGTTACGTTGTTGTTGTTGTTGTTGTTGTTGTTGTTGTTGTTGTTGTTGTTGGTTGTATGATTAATGTTGCTGCCTCCACCTTGGTTTACTACTACTACTACTACTACTACTACTACTACTATACTACTACTACTACTACTTACTACTACTACTACGATTACCTAAGGCGTTGGATTAATGAACAACACAACACACGAAAAAATTAGAGTCAGATTATTATAAGTAGAAGCACTTTAGACAATTTCCTTCTCTCTCTCTCTCTCTCTCTCTCTCTCTCTCTCTCTCTCTCTCTCTCTCTCTCTCTCTCTCTCTCTCTCTCTCTCTCTCTCTCTCTCTCTCTCTCTCTCTCTCTCTCTCTCTCTCTCTCTCTCTCTCTCTCTCTCCGCTTTAAGACAAACATTTAAATGTAATCTGAATCCCCAAGGCTCCTCTCCATAATTACTGACAACGCGTACATGACTAGAATATTACATGACCCTTCATCATTATCTCCCTCAACCCTCCTTCCTCCCTCCTCCTCCTCCTGGTACTCCTCTTCCTCCTCTTCCTTACTCTGGCGCTAACAAAATATTTAACCATCTCAGAGCTAATTATAATTTCCTCAACACCATAGCAGAAGTGTGACTCTCAAGGTGGTCTCAAAGGATTCTGGATCTAATATTAACATACAACTTCGTCCACACCTACGAGAGAGGTAATGGAAGGAAAGGAAAGGGATAAGGATATGATAAACAGATGGGTGAAGTACTAAAACCCATTGCATAGGATAATAACTGATGAAATTATAGAGGCATTCAGCGCAACGGTGGGAGGAAGAATGGGAGGAAGTAGAGGAACGAATGGGAGATAAGTAGAGAAAGTACCTTAGCATACTCTCCTTTATCATAGCTAACTACACCTTCGAGACGCATTAACAGACGCTCATGTAGTGGAATTATAATAGAATAAAAAAAACAAGCGAAAAGGAGGGAGGGAAATTACTACTAATCACTTTTTTTATCCCTTAACGCCATGAGAGGAAAAAATAGAGAAATAAAAATGTGTATAGTTTATAAAATCCTAATATTTCACGCACCATTTCCAGCACGGCGAGTTTTTAGGTGTGGTTAAGCTCTGCACGTTCTTTAAGGTCTAGCATAGAGGCATACACACACTCATTGCCCGGGTTCATTCGTACGATAATTCTTGGGAGCGAAGTACGATACTGCGCCGCCTGTGTTGCCTTGCTCTTCCTGCTGTTGCTGTTTCTCTTGCTGCAGCTGTTGTTATCGTGTTAGAAAATATATTGCGTATCTAAGCTTAGGCCGGCTGGGTGGAGGCTGGGGGTGGAAGGTGGTTGGGTGGGTGGAGGGTGGGTGGAAGTGGGTGGAAGGTGGGTGGGTGAGTGGTTTAAGCGATTGTGTTTACAAATCGCTGCAATTTATTCCCACTGAACCCCCCTTTCCTCCCCCTCCCCCTTTCCTCTCCTCTCCCCCTAAAAATTCCCTCCATAAATATCTGAGTTTCCCTTTCTTTTATTTCCCGTTTTCTTTGCCTTCCTTCTTGTTTCCTCTAGCTTGGCGGAAGTCGTTGATTCGTGACCTTATTTGTGAAGTTTGTAAGTTTGTGGGTTTACT
>JAXIVD010007007.1:17500-21785 GCA_036785275.1 Cancer borealis | reverse complement strand
TATATATATACCCCCCCCCCCCCTATATAAATAAAATATATATATATTTATATATATATATATATATATATATATATATTATATATATATATATATATATATATATATATATATATATTATATATATATATATATATATAATATATATGTTTATTTATTTATTTATTTGTATCACCTTGGGGCATATCCACGCATTCATTTTTGTCCTTATCGAAGACTCTAGTTGCGCCGTTGCAGAGTAAAGAGGTGGGGATGAACGTGTCGCCAATTCTACAACCATTGCACAGGTTCAATATAACTGGGTCAGGCGTGCAGTATTGCTTCCTCGTGCAGTTAGCTTGATGGAACGTACATTTTATAGGGACGTCCGGGTCAGGTGAGGATGTTGGTGTGGGTGTGGGTGGTGACGGTGTTGGTGGCGTTGGCTGTGACGGTGTGGGTGTGGGTATAGGTGTGGGTGTAGGTGGTGACGGTGTTGGCTGTGACGGTGTGGGTGTGGGTGTGGGTGTGGGTGTGGGTGTGGGTGTGGGTGTGGGTGTGGGTGAGGATGAGGACGGAAATGGCTCTTCACCGGCGGTGCCGCAAGGGGGAGGTACAGCTCTGGGAAAGGCGCACTGATCCAAGGAGTCGTAAAACACAGTGCCTGGCTCGCACTCAAAGTACCTGGGCAGGATGTAGCCCAAGTTTATCCTCTCAATGCACCTGGAGGAGGAAGGGACGGTTAATGTTGGCGTAAAGGGAAGGTTGAAAAGGGGAAGGTATAGGAAGGGAAGAGAGTTGTTTGCTGTGCAATTGAAAAGTTGGCATGGAAAAGAGGATGGCCCGTGTCTGAGCTGTTGTTGCCTTCTTGTGACTTGGCAACAGTGAATGCATTCTTGTATCATCTGCCTGTGAAAAGCACCATTTGCTTTTTTCACTTCCCTTAAGCACACACCTGTCACTAAGACTTACCTGACATACCAACTGCAATTCTGGGTGATGGAAGCTGCCAACCTCGGAGCAACTGACTCGGGGATTCACGATGTATTCGGGGTACCGCCAATCTGGGGGAGATTGATACAGTTATAAGAGACTAAGGATGGTGGTGGACGGTTGTTTATTCACTTGTATTTTCATGCCACATGTACAGCACACACTCACCCTTAGAACCTGGCCCATGGGACGAAGTAGCGGCCAAAGCAGCCGCTACCATTGCCAACACAATAATTACTGCCTCGCGCGTCGCCATCTGTGGACATGAGGACATGTCAGTGTTGTGAAGAGGAAAAACAATAAATTGATATTAAAATTTTTAAAAACTTAGAAAAGTGCAGAAAACGCTTAGTGTTGGGGTCGTGTTAGAGTGAGAGCGCGTGATTTCAGTGTTTAATGCATGTGTGGGTAGGTGTCTGTGCATCATATCCTTGATGACTGTTTACATTACAGGCCCAGAAAAGTTTTGCGTTAAAGGCAAATAGTAATGGCGGCAACGAGGGGTACGAGACAAAGTTCATGTTCAGTGTCCCTCGAGATGTGAGTATTTGCACGAGTGGTTAACCTCCACAAAGGTGTAAAGATCTGTCACGGTGAATCCATACACGCCTCAATGCCTCCTTTACCTCACAGCCACGCTCCACGACACAGTACGGTTCAAGCCTAACAGAGGCGTATAAAGGAGGGGATCGAGTTTGGAGCATCAGGGTGGCTGGAAGCGATCAGGTGACCCGTTGATAATGATAAGAGAGAGAGAGAGAGAGAGAGAGAGAGAGAGAGAGAGAGAGAGAGAGAGAGAGAGAGAGAGAGAGAGAGAGAGAGAGAGAGAGAGAGAGAGAGAGAGATTGAAGAATTGTGAAAAGATTTAGAAATAAGAACGGCAGCATAAGTAGGAAGGAAAAAAAAAGAGGATTGAGGTTATGAAAGTCGGCTGACCCTGATTGTAGTCAGGTCAAGAGCGAGAAAGCCAGATCACATCGAGACAACCAAGCAGTTGTAAAGAAAGTCTGGTCAAGAAAGCGGCCAGGTCACATCAAGAAGACCAGACACCATCATTATAAGAAGGAACAGACCTGAAGGCAACACTATGTAAAAAAATAAAAATAAAAAAAGGTATTATTAAACAATTTGATGATGAGAAGGTAAAAGAAGGAATAAAAAATGGATGAGAGAATGTTATGGAATATCAAAGAAGACGGAAGAGGAGGAAGACAGAGAGGAAGAGAAGGAAGAAGAGGAGGAGGAAAGCTTCATAACCCATCATAACCTCAAGTCATTATTCTACTCTATAATTACCCTCATTCCTCATTTATTTTCCGTAACCCTACTTGCGTCCCTTACACGCAACACAAACTTTCATACTCTCTCTCTCTCTCTCTCTCTCTCTCTCCTCTCTCTCTCTCTCTCTCTCTCTCTCTCTCTCTCTCTCACTCTGTCTGGTATTCACAGGTGGAAGACGGTGGTATGTGGTGGACGCATCAAACTGTGTAATTCCGCGGAGAGAAATGAACTAAAAAGTGGTAAGGTGAGACTTGATCGTGGTGTCAGAGATGTTACCTGGATGCGCCGCTCACCGCCTTCCTACCTGTCCTCTCATCATGCCTTCACCATCATTAATTTTTGGTCTCATGATGGGTGTAAAAAGCCATACAACTTAAGGATAAAATGATCTGCCGCTATGTTCTGTAGGTGGTCAATTCTGCTGTGCTTTTGAGTATTATTATTATTATTATTATTATTATTATTATTATTATTATTATTATTATTATTATTATTATTATACTTTTTAATAGTTACTCCATTTGTTCACTTGCATTTTAGTCTCTTCATGATCTTTTTTTTTTTAATTCAAACCAAAAAATAATAATGATAATAACAATAATAATAATAATAATAATAATAATAATAATAATAATAATAATAATAATAATAATAATAATACAACAAGTAGCAGTCACCAAACACACATAAGTATAATGATAAGATACTGTTATCCTTCACATCACACACATGGTCTTTCCTTCTTCTCTCCGTCCCTCATTCTCTCTCCTTTCCCTCTCTTCCTTCCTCATCATCGTTGCCATCCGGTCCTGCTTTCGGGCCCTACGTTCGCAAATACAAAGGTTATATATGGAAGTAGTACAAGGAGGATAAGATAATGTTTGGACAGACTTCCTTGTGCTATAAGATGTACCCTTAACACTCTCTCTCTCTCTCTCTCTCTCTCTCTCTCTCTCTCTCTCTCTCTCTCTCTCTCTCTCTCTCTCTCTCTCTCTCTCTCTCTCTCTCTTCTCTCTTCTCTTCTCTTAATCCTCAGTTGACCTAAGATACATTCATACATTATAAAATAAACTTTCTACTTAAAACCTGGAGGAGGAGCAACTTATCTACGTGCTATTCTGCCTCCAAAATAAAAAAATAATAATAGTCAAGATGCTGTTTAGGTGTTTAGGATTTGTGTAGTGAAGGAAGGAGGCAGGCAGGTGAATCTTTTTTTAATCATTGCTTATGTTTGCCTTCAGACCCGGAAGAGAAAGCATATTAACAGATGTACAGGGAAAGGTGAGGGAGAGAGATCGTGCCAAGATTTGACTTTTGAAGAAAATACCCATAAAAGGATCGTAAACTTTATGAATTTAAGCATCATGATCAGCATCTTTACTCGTGTGTGTGTGTGTGTGTGTGTGTGTGTGTGTGTGTGTGTGTGTGTGTGTGTGTGTGTGTGTGTGTGTGTGTGTGTGTGTGTGTGTGTGTGAGTGTGTGTGTGTACAGATGAATAAGTGAATAAATTGATAAGAGAGAAAAGCTGAATCAGAGAACAAATCAAGTACCGTAAGTCTGGCCTGTGAAAACTAACGTCACCAGGAATAAAACCGCGGGTAAAAACAGGAACAGTAGCTTATTCCCATCAGAGGAGGGTAGCAAAAGGAGGAGGAGGAGGAGAGGAGGAGGAGGAGGAGGAGGTAACTGAACCCTTACAGACTGGAAAGGTGCATACCTTGCTTACCTAACGTAGGAAAAGGTCAGACTTGATCGAGAGGATTGCAAAGTTCAGGACGACACGGAAGACGGAAAAGGAGGAGAGAGGGAGATAATTAATACTGAATAATGAAGTTAAATACAGTAAATGAGGAGGAACAGGAATCTTTAATTGTTGTCGTGTTTCAAAGTGTGTTATGAAGTTCTTGAAGGTGTTATTCCACCACCAACACACAAGAACAAACCACAAACTAAAAAGAAAAAAAGCAAGGCAACCAAAACTAAACAGACAGTCACAAAGAAAGTGAATCAACGCTTCAATAAACAGAGACAT
>JAXIVD010007007.1:0-12500 GCA_036785275.1 Cancer borealis | reverse complement strand
CAGGTCTCTTTCACACGACTAGCAAACTTTTCCCTCCTCCCTCCTATCTTCCTCTTCCTCTACTTATCCTCCACTATTATTCCCTCAATTCCTGTCCTCTCTTTCTCTTGTCAATCTTTATAGTCTCTCCTCTCTTCTTTTTCCTTTTTTTTTTACCGTTAATCTGTGTCATTAACCGCGGGATGAGTGCTGGATTCCTAAGTCGAATTATCCAGCTTTTCTATCATCGGTAAAGGGATTGATTGACATGAATGCAGTCTTAGCAACGATGGTCTTGGGTCTGTGTCGAGTTTATGATTCATGACCCAAGATGGAATGTGATGCCGCTTCCTCATCACTCCGTTTTCTTTCGTCTCGTCAATATAATGCTTCAAGTCTGCGTGTGTGTGTGTGTGTGTGTGTGTGTGTATGTACGTGTGTGTGTTTGTGTATGTTTGTGTATGTTTGTGTGTGTGTCCATCTGGGTAAATTAAACGAATAGGTAATATAGTGTAGGAGGAGCATAATAGCGGAGACTAAGACTGAGGTATTTTCATGGAGGAGCGTTACCTTCCCTCTCCCACAAGACAGTGACCACCCCACACCAGACACTCGCCGCCGCACCAATAGAACCCGGAAGCTAGGACGTCATAGCAGTTCTCGTTTTATTTATATATTTTTTCTACCTTGATTTCCATTGATTCTAAATGAGCAAGTGTAGCGCAGAAGAGAGAGAGAGAGAGAGAGAGAGAGAGAGAGAGAGAGAGAGAGAGAGAGAGAGAGAGAGAGAGAGAGAGAGAGAGAGAGAGAGAAGAGAGAGAGAGAGAGAGAGAGAGAGAGAGAGAGAGAGATAGTTAGATAGAGAGAGCGAGAAAGAGAGAAGAAAAAAAGACATGATTGCGGAATTTTCTTTATATTATTTTTATCTCTTTCCTTTTAGTAGCCAATCATACGCGTCACTGATAACATGAATAGGCACTTAACTCTCTTTAAAAGTCATGAACTCAGGTATATGATTACTTTAGAGTTCACTGCAAGACATGTCAGCCAACCTGTTCACAGTGGAGTCAATTAAAACAATGACCTCCTCCCAAATAAGTAAGTATAAGTACAGTGAAGATAAGAGTAAGTGCACTGAGGCTCATGACTTTACAAACTGGGTGGGGTATGCTTTCCCTGTGGTTTTATAAGTGTGGTGAGACTCTGCTTGGTGTTATTTGTGGTTAAGTGTTTAAATATGAGTTCAAGTTTACCTGCATGACGCGGTTAGTGGTGTTGTGGTTATGTCTGTACGATGCAATATTGTACCTCTTGTGAGAAAATAGTGAGTGCACGTAATGTTCTTGCTTTTTATAAGAATTGTACAGCACAACGGTAAGATTTTTTTCTCTCTCTCTTTCTCTTATTCTTTTTTTTTTAGACAGTTTCTGAGAACATAACGGAATTGGGTGTGACTGAACTTGTAACATGAAGATTACACTTGTGATTATTGTTATTATTTTCATTATTATTCTTACTATTATTATTAATATTATTATTATTATTATTATTATTATTATTATTATTATTAATATTATTGAAACAAACGTCTATTCACAAGAAAGTAACATTTAACATTTAACAATTTAACAAACAAAAAGGGTGTTAGTGACGTGTCCTTAAGCCTGGCAATAGGTTCCTCCTTAACACTGTCCTGGGTTCGATCCCCAAGATGCATAACCAAGTCTTTAAAAGCATTTGGCCTAAAGGTACATAAGAATAACTCGCCTGTCTTACTAGTTGCACGTATCATAATTTTTTCCGGTATGAATGTTGCTAATTGACACCATGAGTAGGACAAAAAATGAGTATTCCTTCCTCTGTCTCTGTACTGGAAAAAACAATGATTACACACACACACACACACACACACACACACGCACACACACACACACACACACACACACACACACACACACACACACACACACACACACACACACACACACACACACACACACCACACACACACACACACACACACACACACACACACACACACACACACACACACACACACACACACACACACACACACACACACACACACCGTCAGGAGAGCGAGCCACTACCTACCGTTTGTTTCGCTGACTGGAGCTCGAGTGACTAGCCACGAGATCGGTGGCTGGGTATTACCTCTTAAAACCCCCGCCTCTCCCTCCCTCCTCTCTCTCCTTCCTGTTTCTCTACCTCCTCCTCCTCCTCTCCTCCTCTTCCTCCTCCTCCTCTCCTCCTCCTCCTCTCCTTCTGTCTTGTCCTTAACCGCCACCTGAGGACACTTATTTCTCTTATCCAATCTGCTCCTCCAATGTCTGTCACTAGCCTCCTCCTCTCCTCCTCCTCCTTTTCCTCCTCCTCCTCCTCACCTCCTCCTCCTGATTCTTCATCGTCATCATATTCTCTGCATCTCACATTATCCTTACTCAACTTTTATTATCTTCCCTCATTCCATCCCCTTTCCTATCTCCTTCCATTTCCTCCTCCTCCTCCTCCTCCTCCTCCTCCTCCTCCTCCTCCTCCTCCTCCTCCTCCTCCTCCTCCTCCTCCTCCTCCTCCTCCTCTCCTTACCAGCAAGGCGTGCGAAGCCGTAAAAGTCTGAAGGGAAAGTTATTGATGATGTCCATTGTCAAGGGCATCCAAAGCAGCTTCTGCGAGGGTGACTGTTAGCATGTGTGCGTGATTCTTGGTGTGTGTGTGTGTGTGTGTGTGTGTGTGTGTGTGTGTGTGTGTGTGTGTGTGTGTGTGTGTGTGTGTGTGTGTGTGTGTGTGTGTGTGTTTGTGTATGTGTGTGTGTGTGTGTGTGTGTGTGTCATTTCTCTATTGACTGATATTTTTTCCGTTTCTTTTATTCTTCATATATTCTCTTCTTTTTTTTTTCTGTTGTTTTTTTCTATTTCTATTTTGTTCACAGTTTTTTTTTATCCCATTTCTTTTAATTTCTTGCTCATTCCTTTCTGTTTCCTTCTTTTTTTTATCCTGTCCGTCTTTTTTGCTATTTCTATCATTACTAAATTTTGTATTTTTGATAAAGGATACTTTGTATTTTTCGTTATATCTCCGTTAACCTCCTTTGTGCCTTATACATATTTTTCTATCTATATCTATTCATCCTAATATTTCACCACATTTTCTTCCTTCCTCTCCATCCCCATTCTTCCTTCCTTCCTTCCTTCCTTTATCATAAAACCTCTTCATTATTCCTATACCCAACCTTTTATCCTATCATCACCTCCTGCCTTATCTTTGAGCCCACCCTTATAACGCATCCGTGCTTTCTATCCCTAAGTCTTTACCTCCATCCTTATCCTTATCTTTACCGCCTCTTTTTTTTAGTCCCTCTATAGATTGAACCCCAGAACAGCTTCGCGGAATTGGGGGTAAAACAGGTTCTTGGCGTAGAAATGTTAATTTAGTGTCGCCGGTACAACGTGATACTTTTAGAGAGAGAGAGAGAGAGAGAGAGAGAGAGAGAGAGAGAGAGAGAGAGAGAGAGAGAGAGAGAGAGAGAGAGAGAGAGAGAGAGAGAGAGAGAGAGAGAGAGAGAGAGACATAGAATTATCACACATACCTGTCAACCCTCCCCTCATCACAACGAACCCTATTCTCTTAACTATCTCCCTCATGTCGCTCCCTTCCCCTCACCCCTTCCTCTTCTCCCTTCCATCGCATCTCTACTCCTCCTCCCTTCACCCCTTCATCCATCTCCCAGCCCGACATCATACAAAAAAAATAAATTAGCAATGAAACTGTGCTGGAGAAAGTTTCCTTCATTAAATCCACGTTTCGTTCCAGTAAGGGAGATTTCATTGGGTTCTTATTTACAGGTTGAGTTCTGGTTTCTGCGTGGATGAAAGGAAGGGTTGACGTGAATGGGAAGTGAATAAGTTTTAATCATTTGTGGTGAAGTTGAGGTTACCTGTTGGATGTTTACCTGGCCTCTTGATGGTATTTATTGTACTTACTGTTGTTGTTTGTTAAAAATATATTATTAGTACTTTGATGTGCCTCTGAACCGTAAACTTTTTGATTATTCTTTTTTTTCATTAGCATTTATACCTTAGGTCGTGTCTCGCTTCTTCTTCCTTTTGCTGCCTCAGAATCGTTAAACTTTTTTATGATTGAACCACATCGTTAGAATTTGTAATCAGTGGTACAGTTAATCACCAAGGAACTAACCACCGAATCACTTAACAAGCGATCATGTAACTGAAACCTACGATGACAAATTTATCGACTTGAGTCTGACCTCCTCCTCCTCCTCCTCCTCCTCCTCCTCCTCCTCTTTCTCTTCCTCTTCCTCCTCTTTCTCCCCAACAAAGGCTTAAAAACCGGCCTCCGTTACTTTCTTGTTTATAGAAAAATTTGATTAGCTGAATATAATACATGTCTTTTGGGACGGAGATTAGAGGCCCACGGAATTCAGGTGTGAGTGTGTGTGTGTGTGTGTGTGTGTGTGTGTGTGTGTGTGTGTGTGTGTGTGTGTGTGTGTGTGTGTGTGTGTGTGTGTGTGTGTGTGTGTGTTAGGGCTAAAACAACAGGCTCTCTCGCTTCCGCTAATCCCCTCAGGATAAAGAAAGAAAGAGAGAGGAGAGAAAATAAAATAAAATAAAAGCTAGATCATTCCCACATGGACAATACCCACGAAATCTAAAAATAGATTTCTAACAAAGGATAAACAAAAAATATATAGATAATTGAAACCACATTGACCCCAAAGTTGTATATAGTTTTAACACAATAGAGTTTAACCATATATAGAGGGATAGGGAGGAAGGTATGCTGATAGGAGTGAGTGTTGTGTGATGTGAATGTATCCTGGGTCACTTACCTTTACTAATTATGGACAAATACTCACCTGGTTGAATTTATACTTTCCCGCCGGAAGTGATATGAAGGCGGAAGTGAGACTGTACGTGACTTTTTTTTACTTCCTTTTATTCTTTGCATGATTATAGTTGGTTTTAATTTTTTTTTCCTCCCATTCTGAAATTTTTATTTTTTTTTTTTTTATTATCATTATCATTATCATTATTAACTTTATTATTGTTATTGATATTAATGCGATGACTTACCGTGTGTATATTTCCTTCATAGTCTTAACTTTACTCCTCCTCCTCCTCCTTCTCCTTCTCCTCCTCCTCCTCCTCCTCCTCCTCCTCCTCCTCCTCCTCCTCCTCCTCCTTTGCCTCCTACTCATTAGCATATAAATAAGTACAACGTGTGGGAAGAGATATCTATATAGCCTTTCAAAATTTATTACACTATTTTAACATTTATTTTGTCTTCTTCCTGAACATTGAAGAATTTGTTGCCGCCTGATGATCACGTCTCGATATTAGGTTTAAGTTACACTCTGTTTAACCTCGATGATCCAGTTTGCTTGTAATTTAATTGTATATAATTTTAGATTTTATTATAAGTAGTTGGTACATCTAAATGATTTTTTTGTAGGTGTGTGTGTCAGTGTGTGTGTGTGTGTGTGTGTGTGTGTGTGTGTGTGTGTGTGTGTGTGTGTGTGTGTGTGTGTGTGTGTGTGTGTGTGTGTGTGTGTGTATGTGTGTGTGCTTGCGTGTGTGTAAGAAGTGTAAGAAAAAGACTTCGTAATACTCTTTCTTAAATATATTGTTTTCAAATAATATCCAGTTTATTTATATCCATTTATCTTCTAAGTACCGTTTCCCTTTCCATCATCATCACCTGCCTCACCTGTGTGTTGTTAGGTGCTCGCGGGGTGCCTTCCTTGCAGGTGACGCTATACACTCCCTCCCTCGGTGCCCTGGTGTTGGGTGTTTGTTGCTCTGCTTGTGTTCTGTACTCATGTTGGGGCAGGCTTGGTGATGGGGAAAAAAGAAAGGGGAAAATAAATCAGTCTTTATCGTTCTGAATGTAAAATAAAATAGAATAAAAAAACTAATGAATTATCTATTTTGTTCTTTGGGTAACCTTGTCTGTCCTTTGAAAAAATCTTAAATAACAAGACTAAAAGAGTAAAGAGACTACACAACTTATCTTGGTCACTTTTTCTCACCACAAAGATTCTGTATAAATATAAATCTTCATTCACCTCATGACTTGAATTCTTTTTACAGGAAAGTGTCATAATTTAACTTCTTTCACTCCCTCACACACTCAGAGACAAACAGGAAAGGTGGTGTTGATGTACTACTTTTCAACATTACTCTCAAACTTAAACAAAAGACCCAATTTATAATAATCAAAAACTAAATAAGGTTTAAGACTACTTCGTCGTGTTTGATTAGATGTTCACTAAACCTGCGTTACCTGACGAGGAGGTGCGTCAGGGCAGGACCTTCATGTGCTTGACCCGGAGGCTGTCAGGTCACCGTCCCTCCCCTGGCCACCTGTCACTCCAGCCTAAGATTAATGATGCTCGTAAATTATATCCGTTGACTCTAATTTGTTCTGTTTTTATCTGGCTGATCAATCGGTTAAATATGTGTATGTTTTGACGTAGTTTGTTTGTCTTAATGTCATCTCATATATTTAGATGAGGACCAAAATGAGATGCTTCTGTTTTTCAGTATTTCTTCATATTTGTTTATTATGTATTTTTTTCGGTGACGTGGTTAGCGTTTCATATCAGTTTTTTAGTATAGGTGACGAGGGTCTGACGCTAAGAGAGTTGAAAATGAGTTACAGGTGTGAGGAAGGGAAGATACATGTTTGGTTGCCCTTAATACAGTGATAATAGGAGGAGCAGGTGCAAGGGAAGAGGAAGACGGAGGGACGAGAAAAAACAGGAGAAATTTAAGACGGAAAGTTTATTAAAGAGTTGAGATCTATAAAAGCCTCAAACAACGAACAAAAGCAAGGAAAAATCACAATAAGATAAAAGCAGAGAAAAACATCAAGATTAGTGGAGGAGCTAAGATTTATACAGATACAAATAAATGTTCATGAAGATGGAAAGTTTTAAGTTCGACAACCAGACGAAGGAAGCAGTTTGGGGCAGAGGCATCAAACTTGCCTAGTACCACACTTATGAATAACACAAGGACACATGCAACTCGGCAGAGGACGCCTGGAAGGACTAATGAACCTCCTCGTGTGACCTTCTCGTGTCATTGCCATCAACAGGTGATCTGACAGACAGGTGGACAGATTACATGGAAATGCAAATTATTATTAAGCTCTTGATGGAAATTTGGGTTGCATTATTCCAGTAGATGAAGTCAAATAATTAGGATGTTGAGAGAGAGATAGATAGATAGATAGAGAGAGAGAGAGAGAAAAAAAAATGCAATTGTGTTTTTAGCAATATTATTACGTATCCTATTAAAAAAAAAAAAGGTGTGTGTTTCGTGTAGCGTTTCACATTTTACAATCAAAAAGCAATCATCAGAAGTAATGAATCCTTTTGTAATATCAAGAAGGCTTTAAAGATTATCCCTTGATGTAAATTTAGGATTCAGAGACTTTCCTTAATGTAAAGAAAAGACTCATAATGTTTCCTCAGTGTTAACCTCCCTGGTGTTGCTGTCTTAAAGAACATTTCCTCACCATCTGCAGCGTTATATCAACTCATCTTACTAAGCTTATTATCCTTTCTTTCTCTCTTCCTTCCAATTTCCTTCTCTTACCTCCCCATCATTTTTTTTCTCCTCGTCTCAACCCTGAATCTTTATCGCAATTTCCTTCATCTTCCACCTGCTGCGTACAGAGGAAGGGACTCGTCTGCATGATGGGAGACACAGACAATCGTAAACTAGATGTACCGTATGACTATTTGAAATATATACTCTTTGCACGAACAATAGTACAAGAGAATAGCGTTGATCTCAGTTCGTGCACGTCACAACAGCTTAATGACCCTAAACTTACTCCCAGATTCATAACAACTATGGTCTTCAAAACGTCCACTTAATGTAGCTCGAAAAGTTTTGTTTGTGTACTACGTGGGGCGTCAAGGAGTTAGCTGCAGTAGTAGTAGTAGTAGTAGTAGCAGTAGTAGTAGTAGTAGTAGTAGTAGTAGTAGCAGTAGCAGCAGTAGTAGTAGTAGTAGTAGACAAGATGGTGGGAAAGGACTAAAAAAAATAAGGAAGCGTAAAAGGAGAAGCTGAAGTAACGGTTTGCATTAAAAAAAATAAGATTATTAAGAAAAATATTAAGATATGAAGAAAGAAAGAAGTGAAGAAAAAGAATTCAGTAAGAGAAAACTGGAAAAACGGGGCAGATTTAGTTAATAGCTTCTAGTCCTGAGGGGACGGGACGGCTGAGGGATGGGAGGGGGTGAGGAAAAGGGGGGGAAGATGAAGGGGTAAGGATGAGGATTGGTGTCTATTCCCTCTCATCATCCCTCATTACCAACACTACCACTCCTTCTGTCGAGGTGAAGCAGCTATTTTGATTAGTATTCCTCCTCCTCCTCCTCCTCCTCCTCCTCCTCCTCCTCCTCCTCCTCCTCCTCCTCCTCCTCCTCCTCCTCCTCCTCCTCCTTCTCCTCCTCTCGTAACATCAAGCGTTCAAGCACTTCTGGAGTTCACTTCTAGCTTCACCTCATCCTCGCCTCGCCCAACGTCAGTCACCTTGGCATCAAATAAATCATTCATTGCCATTATTCTTCGTGTAACAAGTCAGGCAACAGGTGAGTAGCCTTACCTGTGAAAACTACTTAATTCCCTCCTTCCCTTCATGATGTGTCGCTATGCAATTAGGAAACATGATCGGAATGTTAGGTTAGGTTAGGCTTTTTTATTTCTAATTGTTCAGAAATGTTTTTTTTTTTATATTCACTTAACTAGAGTTGTAAAAATAACATATATAAGTAATAGTTTTGTAAAAGAAGAAAAAGAGTCAATGGAAATCTACATAAATTTAGCATTACTTTTTTATATCAATTGCAAATCCAGAGAAGAATCCAGTTGAAGAAGGAGACCAAATAGACACTTCACTGAATCAAGAGTGACCACAGACTCGCAAGGGAAGACACTCATCGTTATGTTCTGTTTGCAGGGACATGGGTTGGCTGGTTTCCTCCTCCTCCCACTCCCTCTCCCCTCCAGGCATAGTCGTTAGCTCCTGAGGTAAGTGCTCCCTGCTGGGCCTTGCAATGGTCTAGGCTGGTAGTATGGTATTGGGTAAGCACGTCAGTCGTTGTTGTGGTAGTAGTAGTAGTTGTTGTTGTATTAGTAGTAGTAGTAAAAGTAGTAGTAATAGTTGTTATTGTAAGAATTAATGGAATACTGAACAATGAATATCCTTTAAGTACTGGACATTATGATTGCCTGATTGAATAATTGTATCTTAATGGCGCCTTAATACTATAGGAGCATAGTCCGTATAACATCGTATCAAACCATTGGAAGATATAATACAGAAAAGTTAAAGTTTTGGATGTTCTTAAAGTATAAAGTAATAAATATCATAGTAAACAGAACAATAAATCATATACTTCCTTATATTTAGTACGTGTCAGATTGGTTGTCATAATTATGTCGTTATCAATCCTCATCTTTCCTCCTGATGTGATATAGAAGAGTGTGTTGTGAGGTAAACTATTATGCTCTATTTCTTACATCAAAAATAATATGGATGTTAATAGGACAGTCGTTATTCAAAGTATTACTATATATTAATATTTATTTATTTATGTATCTTTATCAATTCATCTATTTATTCATTAATTCATTGTTTATTTTGTTTATTTCTTATCTATTTATTTATCTTTATATCTTTATCATTTAATTAATTCATTTATATATTCATTTATTTGTTACAATACAAAATAAACAATAGCAGTTGTTGAGTCGTCGTGAGCAGCATCATTATCCATTAACATTCCCAACACTTTTTATGTTCATTCCTCATAACACAAAGGCATGAATATAATACATTTTAGTACGTCAACACTGATCACTTTCCTGTTGTGTTCAAACTATCCGTGGCATCGCTGGCATAACACTGACCGTCACTTTTTCTCATTAATCTTTGTCATCGTCACCAAACACATGATCACAAAAACAAAGGCAGATGGGATGACTAACTTTTTATATACAATCTTAAAGTAAACAATATGAGAGAAGAAGCAAGAAGGATTAGGGAGAGGGAAAAGGGAGCAAGAATGAGGACAAAGGGAAGGAGGGAGGGATGAGATTGAAAGGAGAGGAGATACGAGTGAAGGTGAGCAATGGAAGTAAATAGGAAGGAATGAAGGAAGAATGAAGGATGAAGGATTTATCAGCGGCATGACACGACATTGTAGAAGCTTTGTTAGTGGCCATTTTCCTCCTTTTACCTCCTCCTCCTCCTCCTCCTCCTCCTCCTCCTCCTCCTCCTCCTCCTCCTCCTCCTCCTCCTCCTCCTCCTCCTCCTCCACCTCCTCCTCCTCCTCCTTTCCGTGACCCTGTGATCCAGAAACTATATGACCTATCTGGAAAAGTCTCGTCACCACCTCGTTCCAAACAAAGAGAAACCCGCCGTGGGCCTTGCAGCCTTTTTTTGCATCACCGCTGTCCATCTTGTGTCGCGTTTGGTATTCATTCCTGCTTTCTCTTATCGCCTTGTTTTTATTTTGGTTGTGTTGTATTTAGCTTTCTTTTCTCTTAGGGTATTTCTATCTTTATTCTTTTCTTCGGTTTGATTTTCCTTTCTTGTTTTTGTCCCTTCTTTCCTGCTTACCCACTGCCCTCCTGACATGTACACGTGGGTCGTATACACCTGTAATTAAATGTATTATTTTTGACAGGCTGACAGTGGGTGAAGGGTATTGGATATGCGATTTTTGTGTTCTAGTTCCCAATGTATTTGATATATATTTGAATGCGTTATTTATTGTATTATTTGAACTTTGCGTTGATTTAGGGCGAAACATACAGGTGATGGATATTGTCCGTTGCTGCCATTCCAATGCAGGTATATCATAAAATAAAATAAAAGGCATATAGTGTAATTATTTTCATTCGTACGTTGTCTGGCGTGGCCTAAATGCTGTAATACATTTTCATTTTTATTTTTATTTTTTTTTATGTGTGTATGCAATACACCTCATGTGTTTTTTTACCATTGTCTGTTACGTTCGTGTTTTTAGAGGCGCCAAATGTTTTGCTTGTGTCGTGTTTGTTATTCATAATTTATTTGCATCACATTCACTCGCATCCAAATCGATCTTACATTTTTTACTCAACTTAATGAGACTGAAGGAAGACCAACAAGAACAATCATTAAAACTCCACCTTATCCTTCCACCTTAAGTCGTTGACATGTGTAGTGAATGTCCTTAGAAAACCTTGATACGTATCCTTACCTTCCTAAAAACGAGGAGCAAGAACAAGTCACTTTACAACCCCGTAAATCATGTTTTTGGAAAGCTGCAATTGTCACATCATCAGGTAACATCAAGGCGGCGCTGGTGGTGGTCAAGGAAGTCAAGGTAGTGGTTAAAACTCGCCCACTCTCCACCCTTCACCTCGGTTCAAACCCTAAGGTGGATGCACTCGAGCTGGAATTTCATTGTTTTGTAGTGCCGCTATTTCGATGACTCGCCAAGGACCTGTTTGTGTCTTCCTGATCCTCCGCGTCCTCGTAGGGTCGCGGGAGGCCCTGAGGGTGCGTGCAAGGGTGATGAAGGACACGTAAGGGGGGCGAGGGGCGGCAGACGCTTTCTCCGCGATCCAAAGTGAAAGATGTGATGGTTTGTGGTCGCTGAGGCTGGTGTGGTCCATGTTGAAAAGAAGGACGAAGAGAAAGAGGATTAGAAAGAGGAATAAGAAGAGGAGGTAGAAGTGGACTTGGTTGAAGAGGTAGTGCAGGTGAAGGAACAGGAACTTAGGTAGAAGAAGCATGACGAATGTATGATTGTAAAGGCAGGAAGGCTAATTGGCGGCACAAATACTTAAAGAAACATGACAAAGAAGAGTTGAAGGAAGAAAGTGTCATGATAATAATCTTTGTCTTTGTGCTTACTGCTCCTAATGGCAGACGAGGCAGAATGAAGAACACACACATACATACACACACGCACACACGCGCACACACGCACACACACACACACACACACACACACACACACACACACACACACACACACACACACACACACACACACACACACACACACACACACACACACACTTGGTTTAGCTCCAGGTTTGGTATTGAGCCTGCTTGATACAAGGTCTTGCCAACCCTCTTGTCCAGAATAAGAATAATAATAACAATAATAATAATAATAATAATAATAATAATAATATAATAATAATAATAATAATAATAATAATAATAATATCAGTAATGAGTGGTTCTATCGCACTGTCCTTAACCTCAAGACAACAAGGAGGAGAAAGGAGGAAGCAGAACAGAAGCAGAAGCAGGCAAAGAGTAGTAAAAAGAAGAAGAAAAAAAAGAAGGAAGAGCAGGAGAAGCACACAGAATGGGGCTTAATCTGTGCTAAGACGCAGTTCCTCTCCCTCATCCCCAATAGTCCCACCAACTTGACCCCTTACCCCTTGCCCCCCTTATCTCCT
>JAXIVD010007006.1:0-21787 GCA_036785275.1 Cancer borealis | reverse complement strand
ATACTAGTCCAATAATAATGATAATGATGATGATAGTAATGCCAAATGATAATGATAATGATAATGTTCCGTTCAGTTAGTTATTCATTTATTCATCCATTCATTACAAATCCTTATGTGTTTAGCGGCAGATTTATATGTTATGTATAAAAGTTAATAAAGAATGAAAACTTGTGACTCGCTTCTTATGGCCCTGTGAGAGAGAGAGAGAGAGAGAGAGAGAGAGAGAGAGAGAGAGAGAGAGAGAGAGAGAGAGAGAGAGAGAGAGAGAGAAAGGGGGGTAAGGGATAAGGAAGTAACACCCCCTTCCCCCCCTCCACGTCTCCCCCAACTCTGTGATCGATGTGAGGCGACAAAATGCAGCTTTAAGACAAATTTCATACAGTCTTATTAAAGAGAAGAGAAAAGAAAGGAGGAAGAAAAGGAGGAAGAAAAGGGGGAAGAAAAAGAGGAAGAACAGGAGGAGGTACAGCGTCAAGTTGATGAATAAGATGAATAAGATAGAAACAGGTAAGTAAAAGTGTTTGTCTGTCTGTCACTTGTCTAGCATTTCTTTTTTATTTTATTAACTCACATCAAAGTATTTTTTTTTTTTTTTATGTATACCTTCCACAATCTAGTAAGTTCACCTCAGTTTTCAATCCACAATACATAACAAAAATTCATAAACATCTATACATGTTTAAATACCAGTTCAAACACCTTAGATTTTAAAAAAATAGACGAAAGATTTTAAAAGTTTGTGGCGAGGTGGTTACAGTGTCGCGTCTGACGTCACGCCGCCCACCAGGAAGGAATCAGTCAGTCAGTCAGTCAGTGTGTGTGTGAGGGAGGGGAGGGGCGTGCATTCCCTCTCTACACTGCTGTGGGCGTATTTGTATTTGTCAAGGAGTGTGTGGATTTCTACCCCCACATACACATACACGTACATGGTAGTGCACATATACACTTACATGACGCCACGCACACGATACTTACCTACACTCATTCCGTGGTGTATGAAGCAGCTCATGAACCTTCTGAGTGAATCTGAAACAGTATTCGTTTGTCTGTTTTGGTTAAGAGATGGCGCTTGGCTGTGTATGTGTGTGTGTGTGTGTGTGTGTGTGTGTGTGTGTGTGTGTTGCGCCATCATCACCACCTTATCTCCTTAGGTTCTTATCCCCCTTCTCCTTTCCCCCATCACTTCCTTATCTCCCCCTCTCCTTACCCCCCTCCACCCTGCCTCCCTTACAGACCAGCGCCATCTATTGACAACAAAATAAGTTCATAAAGGCTGCTTCAGATTCATTGGTTCAGGGTTAGGCTTGTAAAGTTTTTTTTTTTTTTACCTCCGCCTTCCTTTGAGGGATGACTGTACACACACACACATACACACACACACACACACACACACACACACACACACACACACACACACACACACACACACACACACACACACCTCTTAGGACCCGACACACGTACACACACTTCCACGCATCCACATTAATTAACTTCACAGTCTCACATCCACTTGTTGACTCCACCTCCACCTTCACCTCCACATTCTCATCCACCTCCTTAACATCACTACCTCCACCTCGACGTCACATCCACCTTCAAGTCATCCACATCCAAGAGGCATCAACTTCCACCTAAAGACACCACCACCACCACACCAGGTAAGTCACACAGGTAATTATGTCACTTAATTTACCTGTGGTCACGATGAACATTAATTAAGTCAAACTGAACTTTATGCGAAAAAATAAATAATGAGACAAACAGCATAACTTTTAATTAAACAAGATTCATTTTAATTAGGGAACTTTTATTTTATTTTATTTATTTATTTATTGTTTTATTTATATACGTAATACAAGTTTCTTTTTTGATAATCACAGGTTTGAATAAGTTAAAAAAAAAAGTGAAGGTTGATTAAGATATGATAGGCTGGTAGGCTGATAAGATAGATAGATACCTGAACAGATAATTATAAATAACTAGGTAACATACACTAACTAATTATTATTTATTATCACTGTTATTACTGAGAGAGAGAGAGAGAGAGAGAGAGAGAGAGAGAGAGAGAGAGAGAGAGAGAGAGAGAGAGAGAGAGTACAATCATTATCACCACCACCACCACCACCACCAGTACCAGTAACAGGCATTGTTAGTCCAGCCAGACACAAACAGCCATGCAAGCGTAAATGACACGAGTAGTAGAAGGGACGTTGTTGAATATACAAATAGGTTTTAATGATTACCATATGAATTATAGCCTTGACACGCACACACACACACACACGCACACACACACACACACACACACACACACACACACACACACACACACACACACACACACACACACACACACTCACTCACTCACTCACTCACTCACACGCACACACACACAGGACGGAGGGCTTAACGAGGCAATTTGAACGATAGTTATAGAAGATGTACGATAATGGCAAGATGTATTATTGCTAGATATGAATGATAATGTATAAAAAACACCAATTAATACGAATGAATACTAGTTAATTTTTTTTCATTTCCTTATCTAATTGTATTTTTATTTTTATTTTTTGTTTGAGTCACCGGCTTAGACAGATGAAAGAAAGATTATGTTTGTTTATCTTTGATCATGTTTTCTGTCCTTCCCTTTCGTGTGTTTGGAAGGTTAAAGGTGTTGATTGTCACGTGGTGTTCAGGAGGAATTATTATGCGTACGAGATTTTATCAATATTCAGACCACAACGACTCCGGTTTGTCGCTACCATTATCTCTTCTCCCGTGATGATTGAAACTATCGATCATTGTCTACCTATGTCATCACCACCACCACTAGCATCACCACCACTACCACCACCATCACCATCACCATCACCACCACCACCACCATAACCACCACCAATTGCTGTTTTCGTTTTTTCTGTTCCTACTACTACTACTACCACTACTGCTACTACTACTACTACTACTACTACTACTACTACTACTACTACTGACACATTGATATACTAAGTTAAGTTTAAATACAACACAGTACGGAACACAAAGACATAAGTACTGCCCATAGCAAGTTAATTTTTTGTTTTTGAAGAGTAGTAAAAAATACGTTTCCATGTTGAACAGACAGAGTGAAGGATGAAGCGAGGATTTTTATTGTCAGATATACATGAATTATTACTTGCATTTGCTTTCATCCTGTCAGAAGCACACACCGAGAGGGGGGAAAAAAGAAAGGGAAGATGTATATGCAAACACGGATGTAGAAATGTAGTTATATATTCTTGTATTTCAATTGTTAACTGTCTATAACTTTATTTGTATTCCTCTACTTCCTTTATTTCAGATCAGATGATGTGTGTTGTTAAGTGCACTGCTGTTTGTTCTTCCTTTCTACTCCTTTGTGTTCGAACGCCATCTAGCAGCGAGCAACACAACTATAGTGATACGAGGCTGTTCAGTTACCTGGTGATTATAATGTATGTATGTGTTGCAAGTGTTGTTGGTCTCTCTCTCTTTATCTCTATCTCTATATCTATCTCTATCTCTCTATCTCTCTCTCCATCTCTCTATCTCTCTATCTCTATCTCTCTCTCTCTCTTTCTTTCCTTTCACTATAGAACGTTATCTTATTACTCAGTTTGTTCAGTATTACTTTCATTAATATGGATTTTGGTCGGTAAGCTGATTGTTCATTTGAATAACTATGTATAACGCTTTTATATCCTGACTAATTTATAATTTTTTTTTACAGACTCCTAGTGTACGAATCTACTTCTACCCCTTCAAGCTGATGTCATTCTACTTGATCATCTGTTTATCAAGTAAGTCACTGAGGAGCTATAGTTGAAAATAGTTAGTTAGCTTTAGTTAGGTATTTTTTTTATTGCAACCACATACAAAAAAAAATGACGACCACCAAACGTAAACAAATCTGGGAAATAAAATATACGTAACTACCAGGAAAAAATAAATCATCGTGACGGATAAAAAGTAACATTTATCCACAAACCTCAAGAGTATTCCGTTTATTTACCTCACAAAGCTCATGTTTATTTGGTATCGGTATTCACTACGGTTCCTATCGACTCATTAACCGGCAAATGTGTGGAGGAAACGGAACGACTGTCGCTGTATCGGTATAAACAGTTGTCGGCAATCGGTATAATTCCCTTAATAATATCGGTATCCGCTTTGCCGAACCATTTTTCTCGTCGGAATGAAGCTTCGAAACGTGCATCATCTTTTTCGACTACCAGATGCGAGAGTGTTTTGAGAGGAGAGAAACATCCTCGTTAATCTCTATGCAAAACAAAATAATCCAATAATCATTTTAACACCCCAGACACCTCTCCTCCCCCCCAGACCCGTCCCCCCAGACCCGTCCCCCCAGATCCGTCCCCCCAGACCACAGTAATTCGCAGGAAGACCAAATATATAAGGATACACTACGTAATATCTGTTTTTCCCGCGCTCACAAAAAATGAGTGAGGAGTTTCGGGCTTGGTGGGCAGAGGACGCTAGTGGAAGCCTGATTGCATTATATTCTTAGGCTGAGGTGGGAATTGTGGGTCCTATGAAGAGAAATCACTGATGGGACAGGAGGAGGAGGAGGAAGAGGAGGTGGAGGAGGTAGGGTGGAGGAGAGAGAGGGGGTGGAGCGTTGAAATAAGATAATGGAAGAGAAGGAAAAGATAAAGGAGAGGAAGGAGAGTAAAGATGACCATGTGAATATTATTGTTATAGAAAGATAAGGAAAGAGAGATAACTGTGACCTTGAAAGTTGTGATATTCAAACGTTCTGATAAATTTAGCGTCACTCTGTTCGCTAACGTTAAAAATTTTCGTTCAGTCACTCCTCCCTGAACGCTTCCTCGCCCCTCCCCTTAACCCCCCAACCCGGCCAGCCAGTCAGCCAATCATGTAACCCGATGAACCAGCCAATCACATGCCTCGTACATGAACTTCAACTGTGTCATGAAGTTTCGAGGTGTTGAGCCTTGATTATAAACCATTTGTGTGACGTAGTGAATGATTTGAAGTGGTGTTTAAGTAAGGAAAACGAGATATAGAAGTAAAATAAATAGATAGAATAAATAAACTACAATTGTGAAGAAAAAAAAGAGTTACAGGTTTATTTGCAAAAAAAAAAAGAATATGGTATTGTATTTAATCTCTTTTTACGTATATAGTGAGAAGAAAATAAAAAAAATAACAAATAAAGACGAGAGAGAAAAAAAACGAGAGAAAAGGATTTAGGAAAGCAAACACACACACACACACACACACACACACACACACACACACACACACACACACGTAGCGGCAGGGCAGATAAACTGGTCCAAACTCTGCCCACTTGTTATTCATGTCTTGACGGCAGGAGGCGGTGGAGGCGGCGGAGGCTCCCCATCTCTGAACAGGCTGCGAGGGATGGCGGGCGGATGGTTGGGTGGGTGGGTGGGTGGGCGGGTTTGTGTTGGCTGATGGCTGTGGCTGAAGTAATACTGATGCAAACGCTCTTCTATATAATTCCATTTCCACTATAATCATTTCTCTATAACTTTCACTTCCTTTTTAAACACCAATTTTTCCTATTTTTTATTCATCTACAACCAAATTTATTTTATACCAAAGTTTTCTCTCTGAACCATTTTTCTGTAACCAAAACTATGTCGTGAAATCATAACTCATTCTCTTTCAACCTTTTCTCCCTCTTCCTCCTCTTATAACCTTCCTCTTACTCCCCACAACACTTTTCCAAGGCCGTAGGGGAGAGGAGGAGGGAGAGCGGGAGGGAGGAAGGCGAGCTAGTATTTACATGTGAAAGAGGGTGTGTAGGAGGCTCTTGGCAGGCGCTGGGGAGAGGAGTTCCCTGAGGGCTTGTGGGAAGGGCGAAGGAAACCACAACACACTGCTCCACTGGAAAGAAAGTCAGTCATCCATTCCTTTCCAGAGGGAGTTGCTGAGAATGCTGGAAGGAGGAAGAATGAGAGAGGGAAAGAAGGGAAGAGGGAGGAAAGAGGAAAGAATGTCTAAAAGAGAGAAGAAGGAAAGACTGGTCCTTGAGGAAGTAAGAAAGGAGAAGAAGGAAAGAAAAGATGGAAAATGAGGGAAGGAAGGAGGGATGGATGAAAGACGAGGGAGGGAGAAAGAAGGGGAAGAATGATGGGATTTTGAGGGAGAAAGAACGAAGAAACGAATGATGGAGAGTGGAGGAGGGAGAGGGAAGGAGGGAAGGTCTTTTATGAAGGAGGGAATAGATGTACGAGAGAGAGAGAGAGAGAGAGAGAGAGAGAGAGAGAGAGAGAGAGAGAGAGAGAGAGAGAGAGAGAGAGAGAGAGAGAGAGAGAGAGAGATAAAAGGAAAGATAGATGAAGGAATGGCCTCTTAGCAAGGGAAGGAGGAAGGGATGAAACTTGAAGAAGAAAGGGAAGGAGGAAGGAAAGGAAGGAAGGACAAGGAGGAAGGAGAACTGGAAAGAGAAAATGCATAGAAGTAAAGTTATGGAGTTTGATAACATCTATCTAATGGTGTAGTCTTCTTTCCATTAATTCAGGTTTTTTCTCGGTCATCCTAATCACAAATTTGGACTAATTTTTCTGGTTACTATAATTTGTGACGGAATTGGATGTCCGATTTTGTGGCGTGAGTGGGTGAGTGAGTGGGTGAGTAGGTGAGTGAGAGGGTGAGTGGGTGAAATAGGCAAACCGCACCCAAACTATATACAATTCAACCATTTAGTTTCTGTGGCAAATTCAGAAAAGTGATCGCCAGGCAGTAACGTTTTAGATAAGTGGACTAAACTACCAAGTGAACCAATTACTCTCCACCATCGACTGTTAGGGGAAAAAAAGGCATATACAAGTTTACGGTCGATTGGGAATTCAAATATATATAAAAAAAAAAACGTAAAATATTCGTTCTCCCTCACTTTAAAAATTTCATGATTATATATTTATGTATTTTTTTTACCATTCAGAATAATTAGTTAACAGGTAAATTAAGCTATTTTTATTCATTATGCATTAGTGCTGCCATGGATTGTCAAAACATTGAAATACAGTTGTGTGATAAATGTGTACGAAGCACGCCAAAAAGTCACCAAATGTTTCACTACCGCGTCACCAGAACAGACAGACAGACAGAGACAGACAGACAAACAGACAGACTGACTGAGACAGACAGGGCAACAAAAATTTTCGGCGTGCATCACCATTACGTATTTGTTATAAAACTGTTGATATTATTATTTTTGGGGTGATGCAAGTTAGCCCATTTGCATTTTTGTTTAATGTATGAACGTGTAATCTATTTAATCCTGGCATTGTTATTATTGCTATTACTATTATTATTATTATTATTATTATTATTATTATTATTATTATTATTATTATTATTATTACTATTATCACGCAAGGCCAGCAATCCTGCCTCCCTGCAAGTGACTGTATGTTTCTCTCTGTCCTTTCTCTGCTTGACTGCATTTTTTCTCGATATGTACTTTCTGAAAATGTAATTATTCTCGTGTTCCGCCATTCCTCCTTCTCTCTCTCTCTCTCTCTCTCTCTCTCTCTCTCTCTCTCTCTCTCTCTCTCTCTCTCTCTCTCTCTCTCTCTCTCTCTCTCTCTCTCTCTCCAAACACAACGCAACCCTTTTCCTCCATCTTGCTCGCTTTCTCTCCCTCGCTCTCTCCCTCTTCCTCATTCTCTCTCTCCTCTTCCTCTCAGTGTCTCTCCCTACCTCACTTCTTCCCTCCCTTCCCTCCCTCCCTTCCTTCCCTCCCTCCCTGTTCCTGCGTCTCATTATATCGGTCGTAATTAGGAAACTCACAGGAAATATATACGAGAAGAAGTCAATGTTTGCTATGTGACTCTCGGGTGACTAGTGAAGGGAGTTGGTGGAAAAGCCTTGTGGGTTTATGGGCGGGAAAGAAGCAAAACTGTGTGTATATTTGATGTTTTCTAGTGGGTTTTTTCCCCTTTTTTTTGTTGGTATTAAAGCCATAGAAAGGAGTGATGCCTGCCCGTGGTATAGAGAGAGAGAGGGAGTTAAAGGGAGTGTGAGGAAGGGAGTGAGTGAGAGGGCGAAGGATTAGGGAAGGTACAGAAGCTAGCGTGGGAAGGGAAGGGAAGGGAAGGGAAGGGAAGGGAAGGGAAGGGAAGGGGAGGGAGGGAGACTTTCACCTTTGTTGGTTTCTTCGTCAAAACGTGGGCTGTGCTTTGGGCTTTGCTGTTGCAGGGCTTTCATGGTACCGAAAGTTATGTATTTTCAGAAACCTTTTAAGTGCTCAAGCGATACCCAATCAGTGTGTGTGTGTGTGTGTGTGTGTGTGTGTGTGTGTGTGTGTGTGTGTGTGCGTGTGTGTGTGTGTGTGTGTGTGTGTTAGGATAGTGAACGTGAATGAGGGTTTACAGAACACAACTTTGGCTCAAATGGTAACGGAATGCGATATGAATTAAGGCAATGAGTAAATGTGTCACTTTTCCTGGCTATGTTTTTCGCTTTCCTGCTTGCAACACAAATACGCCGCTTGTTTAAAGAGTAAATAGCAGGATTGTGAGCGTTCAAAGAGTAATGTGATACAGACGTTTAAAAGAGTAAAGAAAATATATATACTTTTCGAGCTTTTTAAAAATGATTTGAAAATGCATGTGAGCGTTTAAAGAGGAAAGAATGAAGTGTGTTGGTTTTTGAGTGTATGAAAAAGAGATATGTAGGTGTTGAGGGAGTGTAACATGAAGGATACGTGTGTGAATTAAAAACAGAAAATATAAAATAACTTAAGTAGCGTTTTAATGAAGAGAAGCAAGAGGAAAATGATAATAATAGCTCAACTTTTAAGAATGTGAAAAGAATGAATTAGAGTGGAATAAAGATAAATTCATAAATGTTGAAAAAAGAATGATAGAAACAACTCGTCAAGACTGTAACACACATTAGTAATAAACTCTACAACTGCCATGATGAATATTTGTTCTATGTATAATAATTACGCAGTAAAATTTAACACTATTTTTTTTCTTCAAAAAATAGATTTAGTTTTAATTTTCTCGGAAGCTATTAGAGATATTGGAAATACCATTGCAGCATCTGATAGACCTAATTAAACTCTACAACTGTCATAATGAATATTTGTTCTATGTATAATAATTACGCAATAAAATAAACTATATATTTAAAAAAAAAATAGATTTCGTTCTAATTTTCTCTGAAGCTATTAGAGATATTGGAAATATCATTGCAGCATCTGATAGACCTAATTAAATCCTCTAACTGTCATATTGAATATTTGTTCTATGTATAATAATTACGCAGTAAAATTAAACCGTATCTTTTTTCCAAAAAATATATTTCGTTATAATTTTCTCAGAAGCTATTAGAGATATTGGAAATATCATTGCAGCATCTGATAGACCTAATTAACTGAGTTTGATTAGGTCTATCAAATGCTGCAATAATATTTCCAATAACTCTAATAGCTTCCGAGAAAATTAGAACGAAAATTTTTTTGTATTAAGATATGGTTTAATTTTACTGCGTAATTATTATACATAGAACAACTATTCATTATGACAGTTGTAGAGTTTAATTAGATCTATCAGATGCCCCAATGATATTTCCAAGGGATTGACGTGGCTTAACCATTTCACTCCTCCCTCACACCCTCACACACCCTCACACCCTCACACCCTTCCTCACACCCTCACCCTTGACCTCAGCCTAGCACATACACCCTCGCACTCACAGAAAACGATGATACCTTCCCACTCTACACAATTCACAGACAGGTGTGATATATCCGCGTTAGAGACAAGAATACTGTATCAGAGGCTTGTGAGAGAGAAACCAATGTAATGTTTCCTTCTCTTATTCCTCTTAAAGCTCTCCATCTCTTCCCAATATTCTCCCCAACTTTTCCAATCCCTCCCCAACCTCTTTCTCAAACCCCTTTTCAACCTCGTCAAGTTCTTTATCCACTTACCTAACCCAATATCTTCTTAAGCCATTTCCAGCTTCCTTAATCTCATTTTTAAGGCTTCTATACCTCCTCAACCTTGTCCTGTCCTCGCATAACATTTCCCTACCTTATACATACACTCAAACCCCAAGTAAGTCCCCTCCAACATCCCCAACTTTATGTCTCCCCAAACACTCCTCCTCAACTTCTCTTCCATTAACGTCTAACTTCACTCCAGTCCTCCCCAACCTTTTCTCACCTCTTCCCCAACTCCGCACCGTCCACCCCTCAACCCTCGCCAACCCCTCAACGAACCACATGATACAGTTTTCTCTTCTAGTTAATTGGGTGTGTCAGTTTATGTACCACGACGGTCTCCACTTCTCACTGCCAGGAGAAGACCACGGTAGGACGCGGGGAAATCATGGACGGCTGAGGGAATGCGCGACAGAGATGAGAAATGACTGGAATGAGATGTGCTAAAAGTGAAAAATGATTGGTGTTAAACAGGGAAGAGGAGGAGGAGGAGGAGGAGGAGGAGGAGGAGGAGGAGAAAGAAGTGAGTAGATTAATGCGAGTGAAAATGTGATATGATTTGAATGAAGGAGTGTGTGGTGATGATGATGATGATGATGTTGGTAAGAGTGACTGGTATGAGATGCTGTGAATAATGGATGGTGTAAATGAATGTGATAGAATAGAAGAGATAAAGAAAGATGGATGTGATGGTAGGGAGTGACAAGAATGAGATGCTTATGGTAAACAAAAAACAAACAAAAATAATTGAAATACCAGAAAAAAAAAATCAGAAATGCTTTGATCCACTCGTATCAAATTTCGTTAAAAAAAAAAAAGAAATTACTGAAATGCAACTGAAAACCAAACAAAAAAAAAATAGTATTGACAGAATCTCATTAAACAGATATAAAAAGGGAGCTTATAATGATGTAAAAAATAGCTAATCAGAAAGAAATTAGACTCCAATAAGCACTAGAAAGGCCATTGCTATTGAAGGGAAATTTAAAGGCCACTGAAGGGAGACGGAAAGGTCGCTGGAAGGCAAGAAAATAAAGAAAAGAAAACAGACAGAGAAAAAAGTAAATTGAAGCCATTTCAGAATGTGAGAATGTGTGAGGAAGGTCATGAAAGAGAGAGAGAGAGAGAGAGAGAGAGAGAGAGAGAGAGAGAGAGAGAGAGAGAGAGAGAGAGAGAGAGAGAGAGAGAGAGAGAGAGAGAGAGAGGGGGGGGGAGGGGAAAAAACCTTGCCAAACATCGTTCCTCCGCCACTGTCACGTCCGTCAACATGGGTTCAAGGAGGAGGAGGAGGAGGAGGAGGAGGAGGAGGAGGAGGAGGAGGAGGAGGAGGAGGAGAAGAAGAAGAAGAAAGAGGAGGAGGAGAAGGAAGAGGCGAAATAGAGAGAAGGAGAGCAAAGAAATTTAGTAGAAGGAGAAACAGCAAACAAAAAGGAGATATAAAAAAGATGGATACAAGGAAGAGAAGGAAGAAGAGAGAAGAAGAGAGGAAGGAGGAGGAGGAGGAGGAGGAGGAGGAGGAGGAGGAGGAGGAGGAGAAGGAGGAGAAATACACTATATACATAACACCCAAATGTCACTCTCCATCCACATTCAATTAGTATTTCTCTTCACTATGAATTCAACGCCTCGTCTTCCCCTCTTCCCCTCGCCTTCCCCTCCTCCCCTTCCTCTTCCCCTTCCCCTGCACCTTCCCCTCACTATGCAGACTCACACACGGTAATCCCTTCGCGCCCCTGACCGGGAACTGGAATTTGGGATTCACGTGTAAAATCCCTAGAAGCTATTAAGGGCGCCATGAGCTTCTACGCGAGATTATCACAAACACGCCCATCCATAATGAGAGAGAGAGAGAGAGAGAGAGAGAGAGAGAGAGAGAGAGAGAGAGAGAGAGAGAGAGAGAGAGAGAGAGAGAGATGTGATGGGAACTATTAAAAGAAACGTAACATCAATAGTACTGATTAGAAAGAAAAAACTAAATAATAATAAGTAAAGAAATGAAAGGAAGTGAAAAGAAATGAAATAACCAACCAACAAACAAACAAACATACAAACACCACACAAACACCACACACCACACAATACAACACAACACACCACCACAACAACATCAAATACACCAAGAAGAAAATCCCTTCGCAAGATTTAAAAAAAAAAAAAAAAAAATTGTATTGCAGAATTTAAAAAAAAAGAAAAAAATTGAAAAACCGAAAAAAGTGAAGGAAAAAAATAAAAATTGAGGAAAAAAAAAAAAAAAAAAAAGGGTTTGGTCCACTTGTGTTTGCATTGTGAAAGAAGTGTTTTCCCTCAACTCTCCCGTTGTTAAGACCCATTCAGGTGGACGGCGTGTCTCTCTGCTTATCTATACACCATTCACGGTGGTGGTGGTGGTGGTGGTGGTGGCGGTGGCGGTGGTGGTTCTCTCTCCTTCCTCCTCTTCCTCCTCTCTCTATTCAGATGAGAGAGCAGAGGAGGGTGACTCTTCCTCTTCTTCTTCTTCCTAGCTGTCTATCCTCCTCCTCTTCATCATCATCTCCTTCTCGTACTTTTTTCTTTTTCTCCTTTTCATCTTCTTCGTCTTTCTTTACTTTCACCTCCTATTGCATTTCCTGTTTCACCTACTCCTTCTCTTCTTCTTCCTCCTCCTCCTCCTCTTGGTAATGCGTCTAGTGGTCTCCCTTTCCACCCATCACGTCTCGTCCTCCACTTCCACGGTCCGAAGAGGAACATTAATCTGGTGTTGTGACGCTCAGCCAGACTCACGCGGCGCCACCCTTCCGTCTACCGTTACAGACACTACTGGCCCCTTCCCTCTCGCCCCTTGCCCCTCCTCCCTCCCTGCCCGGCCTCCACGCGTCACCTTAAGAGGAAGAAATGGTGCTTATAACTCTCCATCTTGGCAACACTGTGTAGTTTTAAAGGGGTAGAAATATTATCAAAGGACATTTACATTTTTTTTCATTTATTTTCTTATTTTGTTGTTGCTTCTCTTATATAGTTGTTCTTGGTTTTCTTTGTGTTATTGTTGTGGTATTTTCTTCCTCTTGATTTTTTGTTTTTGTTTATTTAGTGTATATTCTCCTTGTCTTCCTATCTCTGGGTGTTCATTTTTGTATTATTAAAGACATTCTCATCTTATTTCTACGTCCTATTCCTTCTTTGGGACACTCATGAGCATATTTCGTTTATTTTTATTCCTCTTAGCATTACCAGAACACTCCATTCACTATAATTCCTCTTAGTGTTCTTCAAAGGAGTATTTTACAAAACCACTACACTCCTTAAAGGTTCTTATAATAGCTACAGTAAATGAATCAATTATATTATCTCACATTTTAAGAAGATCAGAGTTTGGGTTTAAGTTTCAAGATCTGTGAGTCGTATTGTAAAGTCTCATCACCGTCCCCCCCCCCCCCCCCACACACGCACACGCACACACTTTCTCTCTCTCCGCCCTGCATCTACACCTCCCTCAGGAAAGAACGTACACTAAGCTCACTTACTTGTTACCTTACCGGAAGACACTAAGAGTTTTTCCATCAAGCCTCATCACACAACACTCCCTTTCCTCCCACTGCAACTCCTTGACCTCCCGCTAGGAAAGGAGATTTTTACCATAATTCTTCGTCTTACCTTTCCTAGTGGTAAGTTATCGTAGCTATTGATGCCAGAACCAACAGAGGAACATTTTTGATCGGTGAAGCGTTTTTTTTTTTTTTTTCCCTTCCGTGTTCTCTTTGGTTTGCACAATGGATGCTCAGACCAAATCTTCCGCAGGACTAAAGGAGAGAAGAAAAGAGTCCTTGGCGCTCAGGTTCTTTGGTTCTTTGTAAATCCTTCCATCACTGTTAGAAGTAAAAGGAAGAACAGCGTCACTAGGAGGAAGAGGAGGAGAAGGAAGAAGAAGAAGAAGAGGAGGAACATCATACTACATTTGGGTATTTTTCTCTCACTTTTTTCTTCCTCTTTCTCTCTCACACGCATCTCTGAACAAAGAAACAATACTCTGAACCCTTTCATTCTTACCACGAGTACTTAAGAAAAGCAAGAACCTCCTTCCTCTTCTTCTTCTTCCTCCTCCTCCTCCTCCTCCTCCTCCTCCTCCTCCTCCTCCTCCTCCTCCTCTCTCTCTCTTTCTGGCTTCCCCGTCTGTCAACTCTTTTATTGTTCACTGTGTTTTGGTGTTTGGTTAAGTTTTATTTCATGCCCTTCCCCTTCCTCCTCCCCTGTTACCCCCTTTCACCCTTCACCCTTCCCCCATCACCCTTCACCCCTTCCCCCTTCACCCCTTCGTCAGGCGGGTCTTCAGAGCTGCGGAGTTATTCGATTATATATTCCTTTTGTGTCTGGTTTTCAATTTTTTTTTTTCTTCCTGTGATAAATGAAGCTTTGTGAAGATAATTGTTTGTTTTTGTTTGTTAATTCTTTCATTTGTTTGTCTTGTTTGTGTGTGTGTGTGTGTGTGTGTGTGTGTGTGTGTGTGTGTGTGTGTGTGTGTGTGTGTGTGTGTGTGTGTGTGTGTGTGTGTGTGTGTGTGTGTGTGTGTGGATTCTTGTATATGTTTTTTTTTTCTTTTCGTAATTTCTTCCCAATTCTAATTCCAATCGTTGTCGTGTTTTATTTTATTTTTTTTATCTTGTGTGGTTTTTTTTCCCTCTTGTATTAATTCCCTTTGTGTGTTTAATTTCCTTCCCCGTTATTTCCTCTGCTTTATTATGGCTTTTTCCGTTTTCTTTAATTGCATTTCCCACCTCGACTAAATTAACAGATTTATTATTATTATTTTTCTATTCCATTTTTATCTTCCTAATTTATTGCTTTCCTTATTTTTTTTATTTTTTATTTTTTGTATTCATTCATATTTTTTTTATTATTAATTTTTTTTTTTTTTTTTTTTTTCCAATCTCGTTTTCCTTCCTGGATCTTGCATTTATTTTTCATTTATTTTCATTATTGTTTTGTTTATTTCAAAGGAATTTTTTGTTTGTCTTTCCTTTCCCCTCTTTTATCCTCTTCTTTTTTTCCCTCCTCTGGGTGGCGATGATCCGATGGCAGGTTTCCCCTCACTGTCCCCTCAAGTTTCCTGTCACTAAATAACTCAAGTCTTAGCAGTGAAGGGTGAGGAGAGTGTCAACCTCTTACCACTTGTGTGTGTGTGTGTGTGTGTGTGTGTGTGTGTGTGTGTGTGTGTGTGTGTGTGTGTGTGTGTGCGTGTGTGTGTGTTTGTGTGTGTGTGTATGTTATTCTTTTGTATATTTATCAAACAGCATTAACACACACACACACACACACACACACACACACACACACACACACACACACACACACACACACACACACACACACACACACACACAAGGAGAATTGAAAAACAGTTCAATCCAACTTTATTCTCTCTTCTCTTCTTTCTTTTTTTCCTCATTTTCTTTATTTGGTTTTCTCTGTTTTTTTATGTTGACCTGAAACCAAAATGACCTTACTGTGGCAAACGACCTTGTTCTCTTGTGACCTTTTACTTGTATCGAACTATTTTTAAGACTATATATATTTTTTTTTTGCTTTTTTTTCATTTCTACAACCTTGTTTTACCTGACCTTAAAATCGTAAGGACTATTTTAATGTTTTTTTTTTTCTATTATGAGGAAAAGAAGGTAACATCATTATCCTTCTCTCTTGTTCTTCATGTTCTTAATTTTGTTATCTTCTTATATATGTTATTTTTCATTCATTTTTCTTTATAAACTCTTCAAAAAATACCTGAGAACAGAAAAACATGAGGTAATACTAATTTTTTTTTTAAGTCCGATGTATATAAACTTTTTCCAACAATTTTTTCTTGCTATGAGTCCTTTAATTTTAATGACATACAACATTATCCCGTGTGTGTAGGAAGCGGCACTCCTTCCTGCATCCTACCTCACGTAATGCATATCACTTACCTTTATATTTCTAGTGTAAAAATGGCTTCCTTTTTTTTAATGGAAACTGACTGACACAAACACACACGAATAATAGCAATGATCATTAATACAAGTGTGATGTAGGAGTGATAGTTATGACATGGTTAAGTAGGAGTAGGAGTAGGAGGAGGAGTAGGAGTAGGAGTAGGAGTAGGAGTAGGAGTAGGAGGAGGAGTAGGAGGAGTAGGAGTGTTGATAGGAGGATGTTTACTGAAGGAATTGGCTAGGGAATTCAAACAGACAAGACCACACTCCACCCTCCAACACGTCTCTCCCCCTTCCCCTCCCTTCCCCCCTTCCCCCCTTCCCCTTACCCCCCTTCCCCCCCTTCCCCCCTTCCCCTTACCCCCTTCCACCACTGCCTCACTATTGTTTGCTGGAATGAGCTGAGTTTTGTTTACTGGAATGAATTGACTCGTGTTTGTTACCTACCTCCCTTTGCTGCTGCTGCTGCTGCTGCTGCTCTTCACATCACTCAGTCTGGTTCTCCTTTCTTTCTTTCTTTTTTCTTTTTCTTATTGGCTTTACTTATTTTACCTCTTTATTTTTATATTTTCATTTTTTGTTGTTTTTCTGTTTGTTGTTTTGTTTTGGTAAGATTTTCCATCTCTTTATCCTTCTTCTTTTGTCTTCTTTTATTCCTCTTTGTCTTTGTGTTTTTGCTTTTTTTTCTTGCCTTAGCTATCTTTTGTTTTATCTTTTTTCCCTCCACTGTCAGGAAGAGATAGATAGAGGAAATATTTATACACCTCCTTCTCGCGAGAGAGAGAGAGAGAGAGAGAGAGAGAGAGAGAGAGAGAGAGAGAGAGAGAGAGAGAGAGAGAGAGAGAGAGAGAGAGAGAGAGAGAGAGAGAGAAAGAGAATGAGAGAGAGAGAGAGAGAGAGAGAGAAAAAAAAAAAGAGAGAGAGAGAGGGCTATTCCTGTTTCCCTACTGGGCAATAACTCACTTCCTCCCATCGGAGTGAAATGTGTACTGAGGGGAAAGAGAAAGAGAGAGAGAGAGAAGAGAGAGAGAGAGAGAGAGAGAGAGAGAGAGAGAGAGAGAGAGAGAGAGAGAGAGAGAGAGAGAGAGAGAGAGAGAGAGAGAGGGAGTAGAGAGAAAGCGGAATAGTGGAAATCGAATATATGAATAGAAAGACAAATGGTAATAGAGACAATGTGTTGAAGACTAAACAGAGCAACACAGTTTTCCATGTCAAGCCGAACCAAATAAATTTTTACCTTTGTTTGAAAATATACACAGTCTCCCTTGAAATTAAATGCACATACACATAACTTTTCTTTAAACACACACAATCTAATATTCCTCTTTCCTCTTTTGTGTACTGCAGTGTAAGTTAAAATCACTTTCTCTCTCTCCTCTCTCTCTCTCTCTCTCTCTCTCTCTCTCTCTCTCTCTCTCTCTCTCTCTCTCTCTCTCTCTCTCTCTCTCTCGTCTGACGTGGAAAGTGGGAAAAAATGTGTGATGGAAATAATTCGTTGATGACAAGACATCCAGCAACTCGCAAGGGAAATATTGTACTGCAAGTGTTTTCTGGTGAAGGATTGGCGTTGAGGGATGAGTGTTGGGGAGAACGTGCATGGAATTGAACGTTAGTTAGCATGGCAGAAACGTTGACTTACAGAAAATATCAAGACTTGTATACGTTAAGGAAATGTTGATATAAAATGTAGGAAACGTTGACATTAGGAAAAGCAGGGAATATATATTGTTTTTTTATTTGTTTTGTTTTAGGCATTGTTACGTGGGATATGATAACGTTATAGAAACCTTATAATGTGTGTGTGTGTGTGTGTGTGTGTGTGTGTGTGTGTGTGTGTGTGTGTGCGTGTGCGCGTGTGTGTGTGTGTGCGTGTGTGTGTGAAATAATTTGAAAACGATAGCGTGTGGGAAACGTTAGTGCATAGAAAACGTTTTGTGTGTGAAAAACGTTAGTGAGAAAACTTCTTTCTCTTTTTATCTCTCGCTCGCTCTCTCTCTCGCTCTCAACGCAGTCTTTATGGGACAAAAAAGATGGAGAGTCAACAGCTACAGTGGTTTTCAAGTTGATATATTCACGAGAAAGAGGAGGAGGAGGAAGAGGAGGAGGGAGGAGGTGTGAATGCTTGTTGCTACGGTTTTTCTTTCTTTCTCTCTCTTTCTCTCTTTTTATCTCTTTTTCTCTCATTCTTTTTACATTTGGTTTCTTTTTCTCGTATTCCCAGAACAAAAAGTTTGTCAATTTTGGAAGAGTAAAAAGTTCTTCATTGATTCAAGACGAAGTGGAACGTGTTATGTGGTGTTGTGTGGTGTGTTATGGTGGTGGTGTGGTGGTGGTATTTTGGTCTTGTGGTGGTGTTGTGGTGTTGTGGTTATGGTGAAATGAGTTGATGGTGACGAGTGGAATGAAAAACAAACAATGATAACAAAAACATTAAAGAAAGGTAGAAATAAACACACACACACACACACACACACACACACACACACACACACACACACACACACACACACACACACACACACACACACACACACACCTGTTTACTTTCCTTTTACAATAACACAACATTATTAGAAAACTCAAACACTTTAATCAACACAAGAAAGAACAATGGGGAAGAAAAAGAAAAAAAAGAAAACGAAAGAGAAAGAAAATGTGGTGTGGGTTGTGTTACCTTTGAATTCTTTTTTTCCCTCAGTTCTGGGAAATATGTTTTTTTTTCTTTCCATTCGTCGTTACAAAAGGTTATATTGTTCCTGGTTGAGCAAGTTTAACAAGCAAGAGCAAGAGGTAGCCAGGTTGTATGTACTTTTGAGCTTCGACGTCACACAGAAACAAAGTCGTTTTACCAAGCGCACACCTTTTGCCAGGACGGGAAAGAAAGGAAAAAGAAAGAGGAGAAAAATAATAAAAATGTTGCCAAAAATTGAAAAAAGTATCGTGTTGACTTATTTATTTTTCTAGCTTTGTTTTTTCGCCTCAATGAAAGAATCAGAATTTTTTTTTAGAGGCTTGGAACCCGTTTAGACGATGGTATCTATAGATGACTACTTGTGGAGGGTATTCAAGCCTTTATCCCTTCCAACGTAGGATCAGAAGCACTAAAGGAACTTATAATTGCATCAGATACTCTTTTCTCAACGCTAAGAAAAAACAAGGAAGGAAATAACTGGTGGATATTCCAGTTCTAAAAGAGGTTATATCTGGAAGGAAATTTTAGAAGGGGAAAAAAACACCTTGCTAAAAGTAAAAATTTTCTCCTGACGGTGGAAATGAGAGATGAAAAAAAATAATGAAGAGAAAAGAATTAATATCGGGTAAAGAAAAAAAATACAATAGAACATACCTCAGCTTGCTATAAGTACGGAAGGAAATTTGATCTATACAGGAAAAAAAGGGAAACAAAACTTTGCAACCCCGGAGCTTCACCAACCATGCAATGTGTTTGGGAAGCGAGGGGAAAGCAGGGGAAAGGAGGGGAAAGGAGGGGAAAGTAATGGTGTTTATATATCTTTACGGAAGTTACAAAGCATCTGCCTGATAGCTGCGGTAAATTTCTTTTATTTCCTTGTTGCGAAGAATTTTATGGAAGACTCTTAGGTACTGTCTGTGAGGTAAGGTAAAGATGGATGGAGGAAGGGAAGGAGAGAGAGAGAGAGAGAGAGAGAGAGAGAGAGAGAGAGAGAGAGAGAGAGAGAGAAGAGAGAAGAGAGAAGAGAGAGAGTCGTTCACGATTGAGTGAGAACAATATACGTACAAATAGAATCTCTCTCTCTCTTCTCTCTCTCTCTCTCTCTCTCTCTCTCTCTCTCTCTCTCTCTCTCTCTCTCTCTCTCTCTCTCTCTCTCTCTCTCCTCTCTCTCCATGCAGTAAAAGCAGGACTATGACTACAGTTTTTTTATTTTTTTATGTTCTTTCTTTTCTTCTTTTCTCTCTTTTTACTTTTCTTCTTCATCTTTATTCTTTTCTTGTTGAAGTTTTCTCCTTCCAACAGTAATTTCTTCTTTTTCCCCTTTTTGCACTCATCTTTAGCTTTCAACCTTTTACTAGATTTGTTTTTTTTATGTGTGTGTGTGTGTGTGTGTGTGTGTGTGTGTGTGTGTGTGTGTGTGTGTGTGTGTGTGTGTGTGTGTGTGTTGTCACTTGCTCTAAAATGCCACTAACCTTCCCTTTACACCTTTCTTCTCTCATGTCATTCTAAGTCTTTCTCACATTTTTGCATTTTCTCCTATTCTCCTCTCCTTCTCCTCTTCCTTCTCCTCCTTTTCCTCTCCTCCTCCTCCTCCTCCTCCTCCTCCTCCTCCTCCCTCCTCCTCCTCCTCCTCCTTCTCTTCCTCCTCCTCCTTCTCTTCCTCCTCCTCCTCCTCCTCCTCCTCCTCCTCCTCCCTAAGAGCTTCATAACTTATACAACTGGCCATTATCTTCCATTCTTCTTTTATCTCAATATTTTTTGCATACTTTTCTTTTTCCATCCTCTTCCTCCCTCCCTCCTCCTCTTCCTCTTCCTCCTCCTCCTCTTCCTCTTCCTCTTCCTCTTCTTTTTCCTCCTCTGAAGACAAGTTTATGGAGAATCTGCGAGGCTTGGAGACGAAAGGAAAAAAAGCGTCCACGAAACATGAATTGGCTCCTTAAAGTCTCGTCACAGTCTCAGTCTGTTAAAACCTTCTCCTCCTCCTCCTCCTCCTCCTCCTCCTCCTCCTCCTCCTCCTCCTCCTCCTCCTCCTCCTCCTTCTCCTCCTCCATCACAGTGGGTCTTCAGTGGCTTTAGAATTGCTTTCGTGACGGATTGAAAAGCGGAATTGAAAACGTTACTTGTCTCCCGTCACGATGTGTTTCAGGCGTGAGGGAGAAGAGGCGTGGAGGCGTGGATAGGTGGATGGGTGGAAGTGTGGATGGGTGGAGGCGTGGAGGCGTGTAGGCGTGGAGGGTGGCTTACCTAGGACAGCTAAAACGAGGATATTAAGAAAAATAGATGGATTATGGCGAGGGAAATACATGGATGACTGTGGGGAATGTGAGGAATCATTAAGAAGGAGATGAGAGATAAGTTCGTGGAATTATGATCATTATGACTTGTATTGAAAATGTGAATGATGATGATGAAGGTGAATGGAAAGTGATGCAGGATAATGACTGGTGGTGTTGTTGTTGTTGTGGTGATTTATAGTTATTATGTGTAACTAATCGCTAGTAAGTCATTGAATTGTTACCTGTGAATATTGAATGGAAAGAAATTAAAGTGATTGAAAAAGTGTAGTTGATAAAATAGGGAAAAAACAAGAGAAAAGGTGAAGAAAACGAAGAATAGAAGCGAATCAAATAATTATGTATTTTTTTTATGTATATACAATAAAAGAAACAATTGTAACCACTGAGATAGATAAGAAAAAAAAACTAAAACTGAACATAGAGCACCCCAAAAAATTAACCTCCCAAAATAATGAAAATGAAAAAAATGAAGAAAAAATTTAACGACGAATACACAAAATGAAGACGAAAAAAAAGAATAAAACAAGACTTGAACTTGGATGGCGTGTCTGATTTGTTTCATGGGATGCGTGTGTGTGTTCGTGTGTGTGTTCAGGTGTGTGTTCATGCGTGTGTTCAGTTCTGTGTCCAATATTGCTGTCGGTAAAAAAAAAGGATACCAGCTCTGCCTGTGTCTGTGCGTCTGTGTGTCTATCTGTGTCTGTCTGTCTGTCTGTGAACAAACGGGCCGCTTTCCACGTGTTTGTTCACTGCGATGAACAAACAGACGATGGCCACGTCCTCTACTACTACTACTACTGCAGGAACCATTGTAGGAGTGGTGGTGGTGGTGATGATGGTGGTGGTGGTGATGATGGTG
>JAXIVD010007005.1:2500-21788 GCA_036785275.1 Cancer borealis | reverse complement strand
CAGTGTACTGATCATCTTATACTGTAAATAAAACTGTAAAAAGTACACGTATTTGGCTAAACCGCTCGGGCCACACTATCTCACATAACACTCGTTACCACACCAGGTAACAGTTGCAGTCCCGGCGAGGATGGTGTTATGGCAGCATGTGGGTGATCTTAGGCCATTCAGTGGTAGTAACGAAGAAAAGTGGCCAGTCCGTGCCGAGGCTCGAACGCGGGTCCCTGAGCTGCTATGCCCTATCGCTAGCCACTAGACCACCGCTTCCCCCGGCCAAAGCCTCTGAAATACAATGCTCCAGGTACATTAAGTCATCCATTGTGCCTCAGTATTTACGAAAACCCGATTGTTGATCACTTAACACACCTTTTGCTTCTAAAACTAAAAGCAGCCTTTTGTTAATCATGCGTTCCATGATCTTAGAGGCAGCTCGTGAGCGCAATTGGGCGAAACGCACTGGGATCCGTAAGGCGACCAGTCATTTTAGGTATTGGGATAACTTGAGCAAAATGCCAAGATTTGGGGAAAGTATGAATGGTACAGATTCTATTGTAAAGGGAGAGTAATTTAATGAGTGAACCAGGGCCGAGATGTTGGAGCATACTGTAATATATTTGATCAGGACCAGGACTGGGGCCTTTGTTAGAGCTGGTGCTCGGGAGTGCTTGTGTAGCTAGTTGGTCGACTGAAGAGAGGAAAACTCACTCTCCAGTTGAGGTTATTTATTTAACAAAAAACTTGTACAATTAAACAAAATAAATAATTTAACAAAAAATATTATAAATAATAAATGGGAAGTGTTGCTTAAGGAAATGCGTGCTAAGTTGCTAATTGGGCTAAATTGCAGCGCAACCAAATAAATTATAATATAAACAAAAGAAAAACAAATAAATAAAGATAAATTATACAATGAAAAAATGAGAAATATAATAAAAACATGATTACAATAGTTATGGCTGCGCGACCTACATTCTTAGGGAACGTAGGTACTGCACGTTCTCTAAGTCTCTAGGGGAGACTGCTACAATACTCCTCCCCTAGTGATGAGAAAGGAGGATCGAGAATCCTGTGGATGCCTGGGACCTGTGTTGAGTGTGTTGAGTTGTGTTGAGTGGAGTCATGAGGCTGGCGATGACCGTACGACTGCGGGTGGTAACCGGCAGAGGGTGGCAGGGAGCCGAAGGTCAGGTGCCAAGTCACCATAGACCCTTGACAGGGGCAGATGTAGGTGGTGTGGGTCCATTTTGACGTCCTCCCCAGGTGTACCGTGAAGTCGCTGCCAGGGTGAGAGAGGTCGTGAAGATGACGGAAAGAGACGATTTGCATCTGTAGACCGTGTCAGCTGTGAGAGCGACCTTGACGTCTGGGAGTATAAGGAGACGACACGGCAGTGGGAGAGAGCGTCTGCTGGAGCGCTGTTTGCACAGAACTGCCTGAAGACTATGTGCTGGAGAGTAGAGTAATCCACAGGGCAATCTATACTCCACAGGGCGTAGAATAATCCACAGGGCGGTGAGTGGTGATGGCGGAGTTGATCACTTTAACGCCGAGAGGCGGGCGGCAGGGATTGCACATTATTAGGCGCAAAGGGGTGTTGAAGACACAGAGGCGCTTTATAGGCGCTGAGGACGCTGGGGTTAGTGATGACGCATGAAGGCGTCAGAAGTGCGCATGAGGCGGCTGAAGACGCAGTGTTGCTTAATTAAGGCAATGCGTGCTAAGTTGGTAATTGGGTTGAATTGCAGCGCAACCAAATAAATAATAATATAAACAAGTGAAAAACAAATAAACAAAGCAAAATTATACAATGAAAAATATGAGAAATATAACAAAAACATGATTACAATAGTTATGGCTGCGCGACCTACATTCCTAGGGAACGTAGGTATTGCACGTTCTTTAAGTCTCTAGGGGAGACTGCTACATCTTTACAGGATTTCAGGGCAAGGAGGAGTTCATCCGGCGCAAACTCTGAGTTGTAATCAGTGTTTAGGCCTCCTGTGGCAAAGTTTGGAACTGTTTGTTCTGCTGCCTCCTTGCGGGGAAGGAAGGCAGAGTGAAACGAGGTGGAGCTACTCGCCTGTTCAAATTACCGGGCTAAGGTGTTGGCAATCGCTGGGATGGACTGTATTCCACACTTGTCCTTGCGGGGTTGTACGGTTTACAGTTGATGTAAATTCTCTGAAAGAGTCCCTCTTAGCTTTAAGGATGACTTTCCTTGCCTGAGCCCTTGCCTTTTTATAGGCCATGAGATTGCCTTAACTGGGCTACTGGCTGAAATACCTGTATCGCCTATTACGCTCACGAAGTGCTTGTCGGCAATCCGTTGTCCACCATGGGATTCCATGCTTTGTGTAAATTGTAGAAGTTTTCGGAATACATACCTCAGCGGCGTGTAAAATGGATTGTGTTGCGTTACTAACCATTGTGTCAGTGTCCTCGCCAGATATATCCACGCTCCCTCGAGCTTTGCCGCCGACCTAGCCAGCATGTCAGCCTGCTCATTCCCGTAAATTCGCCAATGACCAGGCACCCAAAACAAAGAGAAAAACTTACGGCGTGAATTTAGCTTTAATGATGTTACTTTGGATTTCATTGGAATCCATGTGCCCTGACTCTATCGCCTGAAGGGTTGACATAGAGTCCTTGAAAATGACAATTACGTTATGATTTGAATTTAGTGCATAATCTATGGCTTTATCAATCGCAAAAAGTTCTGAGAAAACACCGATATATGGGTAGGTAGTCGGAACCTGAGGGCACATTCATGCGACCAAACACTAGTACCCACACATTCACTCGATTTGGACCTGTCAGTGTAAAGGTGGAGGGAGGGAGGAAGGCTAGCGACGAGAGCCCGGAAGTGATAACGTATCTCCACTTCGGTCATAGCAGGCTTGTGTTTTGGTAGCCATTTTGTATTGGTGGTGGCATTGGGCTCCCAAGGGGCTTTTGTTGGTTGCACAATCTGGTCAACACCGTCAAGGTCCACTTCACACTTCTGGCATAAAGTGTGAAGGCGGACAGCTAGTGGACGGTGTCGACCAGTGTGGTGATGGTGGTGCTGTTTGATTACAATAGCTGCCATGAGACCGAGTGGAGTCTTCCGGGCCGTTGACAGGCCGTATGCCAGTAGTAGTTCATCACGTCACACACTCGGTGGTGGTATGTTTGCCTGATCCTCCAAAGACCCCACGCGTGTACACCGCAGGGTCCCAAGACACATTCGCAGGCATACATTCTGAAAAACATCCAGCCTCTTCAGTGTTGCGTCTGACGCAGATCCATACACCGGTGAGCCATAGTCTAAATGAGAACGAACTAAGGACTTGTACACCATTAATAAAGATTTTCTGTCTGCTCCCCATGAAGTACCTGATATGTATTTTAGGACATTGACTTTATTATGGCAACGAACTAATAAACTATTTATGTGTGTTTTCCAATTCAGTCTGCTGTCAAAATGCAGACCCAAGAACTTAACTGAATTTTGATATGGTATCGGCTGACCTTGAAGAGAAATATGCAAAGCAGGAATTTTACGTTGAGTGAAATCTACACCGATACACTTTGGAACAGTAAACTTAAATCCACACAGAGAGACCCACACTGTTGGACGGAGTCAAGAGCAATTTGAATCCGTCCAGCCGAGAACTGCGCATTTGGCGACGAATGCCATAACGCACAGTCGTCAGCGTAGAGCGAGTAATTAAGATTTCTTGTGACAGGAGTTGATGACAGAATATCATTAATCATAACACAACATAAAGTAGGAGTAAGAACACTACCCTGTGGCACCCCATTTTCCTGGACATAAATGTCGGAAAATACGTTACCGGGAAGCTTGACAAAGAAAATTCTGTCCTGTAAGAAATTATAAACAAAAATAGGCAAGATACCTCTTAAAATGTGAGCATGGAGTTTGATAAGGATACCGTGTCGCTATGTCATGTCGAAGGCTTTGTGAATGTCCAAGAACACTCTTATCACGAATTTATTTTTGGCGAAAGCCTCTGAAATACAATGGTTCAGGTGCATTAAGTTGTTCATCGTGCCTCGGTATTTACAGAAAACCCGATTTTTCACCACTTTCCACACCTTTTGCTTCTAAAACAAAAAGCAACCTTTTGTTAATCATATGTTTCATGACCTTACAGAGACAGCTCGTGAGCGCAATAGGGCGAAACGCACTGAAGTCCGTAAGGCGACCAGTCTTTTTGGGTATTGAAATAACTTGAGCAAAGTGCCAAGATTGGGGGAAAGTATGAGTGGTCCAGATTCTATTGTAAGGGGAGAGTAATTTAATAAGTGAACTAGTGCCGAGATGTTGGAGCATACTGTAAGATATTTGATCTGAACCAGGACTGGAACCTTTACAGGATTTCAGGGCAAGGAGGAGTTCATCCGGCGTAAACTCTGAGTTGTAATCAGTGTTTCGCCTGCTGTGGCAAAGTTTGGGATTGTTTGTTCTGTTGCCTCCTTGCGGGGAAGGAAGGCAGGGTGAAACGAAACGGAGCTATTCGCCTTTTCAAATTACCGGGTTAAGGGGTTGGCAATGGCTGGGGGGGGGTGTCTGTAACATTCCCGCTGATGATGAGTGTGGCTATCGGAGTTGTTGTTATTTCCCGCTAAGGATATGGACTGTATTCCACACCTGTCCTAGCGGGGTTGTACGGTTTACAGTTGATGTAAACTCTCTGGAAGAGCCCCTCTTAGCTTTAAGGATGAATTTTCTTGCCTGAGCCCTTGCCTTTTTATAGGCCATGAAATTAGCTGACTGGGCTGTTGGCTGAAATACCTGTATCGCCTATTACGCTCACGAAGTGCTTGTTGGCAATCCGTTGTCCACCATGGAATTCCATGCTTTGTTTTCGGAATACATGCCTCAGCTAAAAAGCCTTACGGTTCGGATGGAATTTCTCCTGTTCTTCTTGTAGTAAGTTGGAGAATAGATTTGGCAAGATTACGGGCAGAAATATATCGGGCATGAGTTTCAGCAGATGGATGGCTACGGTACCGTTTGTGAGCCGCCAATCTATCATTGACAGCACGAGAACAAGCAGAGTTAAACCATGGCTTTTTAGCTGAGGCATGTATTCCGAAAACAAAGCATGGAATTCCATGGTGGACAACGGATTGCCAACAAGCACTTCGTGAGCGTAATAGGCGATACAGGTATTTCAGCCAACAACCCAGTCAGCTAATTTCATGGCCTATAAAAAGGCAAGGGCTCAGGCAAGAAAATTCATCCTTAAAGCTAAGAGGGGCTCTTCCAGAGAGTTTACATCAACTGTAAACCGTACAATCCCGCTAGGACAGGTGTGGAATACAGTCCATATCCTTAGCGGGAAATAACAACAACTCCGATAGCCACACTCATCATCAGCGGGAATGTTACAGACACCCCCCCCCAGCCATTGCCAACCCCTTAGCCCGGTAATTTGAAAAGGCGAATAGCTCCGTTTCGTTTCACCCTGCCTTCCTTCCCCGCAAGGAGGCAACAGAACAAACAATCCCAAACTTTGCCACAGCAGGCGTAAACACTGATTACAACTCAGAGTTTACGCCGGATGAACTCCTCCTTGCCCTGAAATCCTGTAAAGGTTCCAGTCCTGGTTCAGATCAAATATCTTACAGTATGCTCCAACATCTCGGCACTAGTTCACTTATTAAATTACTCTCCCCTTACAATAGAATCTGGACCACTCATACTTTCCCCCAATCTTGGCACTTTGCTCAAGTTATTTCAATACCCAAAAAGACTGGTCGCCTTACGGACTTCAGTGCGTTTCGCCCTATTGCGCTCACGAGCTGTCTCTGTAAGGTCATGAAACGTATGATTAACAAAAGGTTGCTTTTTGTTTTAGAAGCAAAAGGTGTGGAAAGTGGTGAAAAATCGGGTTTTCTGTAAATACCGAGGCACGATGAACAACTTAATGCACCTGAACCATTGTATTTCAGAGGCTTTCGCCAAAAATAAATTCGTGATAAGAGTGTTCTTGGACATTCACAAAGCCTTCGATATGACATAGCGACACGGTATCCTTATCAAACTCCATGCTCACATTTTAAGAGGTATCTTGCCTATTTTTGTTTATAATTTCTTACAGGACAGAATTTTCTTTGTCAAGCTTCCCGGTAACGTATTTTCCGACATTTATGTCCAGGAAAATGGGGTGCCACAGGGTAGTGTTCTTACTCCTACTTTATGTTGTGTTATGATTAATGATATTCTGTCATCAACTCCTGTCACAAGAAATCTTAATCACTCGCTCTACGCTGACGACTGTGCGTTATGGCATTCGTCGCCAAATGCGCAGTTCTCGGCTGGACGGATTCAAATTGCTCTTGACTCCGTCCAACAGTGTGGGTCTCTCTGTGTGGATTTAAGTTTACTGTTCCAAAGTGTATCGGTGTAGATTTCACTCAACGTAAAATTCCTGCTTTGCATATTTCTCTTCAAGGTCAGCCGATACCATATCAAAATTCAGTTAAGTTCTTGGGTCTGCATTTTGACAGCAGACTGAATTGGAAAACACACATAAATAGTTTATTAGTTCGTTGCCATAATAAAGTCAATGTCCTAAAATACATATCAGGTACTTCATGGGGAGCAGACAGAAAATCTTTATTAATGGTGTACAAGTCCTTAGTTCGTTCTCATTTAGACTATGGCTCACCGGTGTATGGATCTGCGTCAGACGCAACACTGAAGAGGCTGGATGTTTTTCAGAATGTATGCCTGCGAATGTGTCTTGGGACCCTGCGGTGTACACGCGTGGGGTCTTTGGAGGATCAGGCAAACATACCACCACCGAGTGTGTGACGTGATGAACTACTACTGGCATACGGCCTGTCAACGGCCCGGAAGACTCCACTCGGTCTCATGGCAGCTATTGTAATCAAACAGCACCACCATCACCACACTGGTCGACACCGTCCACTAGCTGTCCGCCTTCACACTTTATGCCAGAAGTGTGAAGTGGACCTTGACGGTGTTGACCAGATTGTGCAACCAACAAAAGCCCCTTGGGAGCCCAATGCCACCACCAATACAAAATGGCTACCAAAACACAAGCCTGCTATGACCGAAGTGGAGATACGTTATCACTTCCGGGCTCTCGTCGCTAGCCTTCCTCCCTCCCTCCACCTTTACACTGACAGGTCCAAATCGAGTGAATGTGTGGGTACTAGTGTTTGGTCGCATGAATGTGCCCTCAGGTTCCGACTACCTACCCATATATCGGTGTTTTCTCAGAACTTTTTGCGATTGATAAAGCCATAGATTATGCACTAAATTCAAATCATAACGTAATTGTCATTTTCAAGGACTCTATGTCAACCCTTCAGGCGATAGAGTCAGGGCACATGGATTCCAATGAAATCCAAAGTAACATCATTAAAGCTAAATTCACGCCGTAAGTTTTTCTCTTTGTTTTGGGTGCCTGGTCATTGGCGAATTTACGGGAATGAGCAGGCTGACATGCTGGCTAGGTCGGCGGCAAAGCTCGAGGGAGCGTGGATATATCTGGCGAGGACACTGACACAATGGTTAGTAACGCAACACAATCCATTTTACACGCCGCTGAGGTATGTATTCCGAAAACTTCTACAATTTACACAAAGCATGGAATCCCATGGTGGACAACGGATTGCCGACAAGCACTTCTAGAGCGTAATAGGCGATACAGGTATTTCAGCCAGTAGCCCAGTTAAGGCAATCTCATGGCCTATAAAAAGGCAAGGGCTCAGGCAAGGAAAGTCATCCTTAAAGCTAAGAGGGACTCTTTCAGAGAATTTACATCAACTGTAAACCGTACAACCCCGCAAGGACAAGTGTGGAATACAGTTCATCCCAGCGATTGCCAACACCTTAGCCCGGTAATTTGAACAGGCGAGTAGCTCCACCTCGTTTCACTCTGCCTTCCTTCCCCGCAAGGAGGCAGCAGAACAAACAGTTCCAAACTTTGCCACAGGAGGCCTAAACACTGATTACAACTCAGAGTTTGCGCCGGATGAACTCCTCCTTGCCCTGAAATCCTGTAAAGATGTAGCAGTCTCCCCTAGAGACTTAAAGAACGTGCAATACCTACGTTCCCTAGGAATGTAGGTCGCGCAGCCATAACTATTGTAATCATGTTTTTATTATATTTCTCATATTTTTCATTGTATAATTTTGCTTTGTTTATTTGTTTTTCACTTGTTTATATTATTATTTATTTGGTTGCGCTGCAATTCAACCCAATTACCAACTTAGCACGCATTGCCTTAATTAAGCAACACTGCGTCTTCAGCCGCCTCATGCGCACTTCTGACGCCTTCATGCGTCATCACCAACCCCAGCGTCCTCAGCGCTCATAAAGCGTCTCTGTGTCTTCAACACCCCTTTGCGCCTAATAATGTGCAATCCCTGCTGCCAGCCTCTCGGCGTTAAAGTGATCAACTCCGCCATCACCACTCACCGCCCTGTGGATTATTCTACGCCCTGTGGAGTATAGATCGCCCTGTGGATTACTCTACTCTCCAGCACATAGTCTTCAGGCAGTTCTGTGCAAACAGCGCTCCAGCAGACGCTCTCTCCCACTGCCGTGTCGTCTCCTTAAACTCCCAGACGTCAAGGTCGCTCTCACAGCTGACACGGTCTACAGATGCAAATCGTCTCTTTCCGTCATCTTCACGACCTCTCTCACCCTGGCAGCGACTTCACGGTACACCTGGGGAGGACGTCAAAATGGACCCACACCACCTACATCTGCCCTGTCAAGGGTCTATGGTGACTTGGCACCTGATCTTCGGCTCCCTGCCACCCTCTGCCGGTTACCACCCGCAGTCGTACGGTCATCGCCAGCCTCATGACTCCACTCAACACAACTCAACACACTCAACACAGGTCCCAGGCATCCACAGGATTCTCGATCCTCCTTTCTCATCACTAGGGGAGGAGTATTGTAGCAGTCTCCCCTAGAGACTTAGAGAACGTGCAGTACCTACGTTCCCTAAGAATGTAGGTCGCGCAGCCATAACTATTGTAATCATGTTTTTATTATATTTCTCATTTTTTCATTGTATAATTTATTTTTATTTATTTGTTTTTCTTTTGTTTATATTATAATTTATTTGGTTGCGCTGCAATTTAGCCCAATTAGCAACTTAGCACGCATTTCCTTAAGCAATACTTCCCATTTATTATTTATAATATTTTTTGTTAAATTATTTATTTTGTTTAATTGTACAAGTTTTTTTGTTAAATAAATAACCTCAACTGGAGAGTGAGTTTTCCTCTCTTCAGTCGACCAACTAGCTACACAAGCACTCCCGAGCACCAGCTCTAACAAAGGCCCAAGTCCTGGTCCTGATCAAATATCTTACAGTATGCTCCAACATCTCGGCCCTGGTTCACTCATTAAATTACTCTCCCTTTACAGTAGAATCTGTACCATTCATACTTTCCCCAAATCTTGGCATTTTGCTCAAGTTATCCCAATACCTAAAATGACTGGTCGCATTACGGACCCCAGTGCGTTTCGCCCAATTGCGCTCACGAGCTGTCTCTAAGATCATGGAACGCATGATTAACAAAAGGCTGCTTTTAGTTTTAGAAGCAAAAGGTGTGTTAAGTGATCAACAATCGGGTTTTCATAAATACTGAGGCACAATGGATGACTTAATGCACCTGGAGCATTGTATTTCAGAGGCTTTGGCCGGGGGAAGCGGTGGTCTACTGGCTAGCGATAGAGCATAGCAGCTCAGGGACCCGCGTTCGAGCCTCGGCACGGACTGGCCACTTTTCTTCGTTACTACCACTGAATGGCCTAAGATCACCCACATGCTGCCATAACACCATCCTCGCTGGGACTGCAACGTTATATGCGCGAGGAGCTTCCGCTGGCAGATTGAGCCTATTAATAGGAAGAAACAAGGCGTCACTTAAAAAAGAATCAAAACCGCGCTAATAACGGGTGGAGGCCAACCATCTAAGTTCTCCCTGAATTGGTGACCACCGGAGTGTAGCTATGGTCATAGGTCGCTTCTAGCCTGTGCTGATCATAGAGCACAATTCTCCCAGTGTGATGGCCTGAGTCTTATAAGATTCATTCGCCTGATCACTCCTTCAGCAAAAATCCTTGCCTCCATCATGGGGTTCGCAGGGTTGAGTTTTAGGTCAGGAGAACACTACACATTTGTGTAGCTTCCACTTATGAGGTTATCGCCTCCCACCCACCCTGGCACCTTCTATGCCCTCTCAAACGCTGTCACTGCGGCACGGGCTATGCGCGTTCAGCGCGGCCCATGCCTCCTCAGACGCCTTACTGCGTCTTCAGCCGCCTCATGCGCACTCTACGCTCTCTGAAGCCTTTTGCGTCATCAGTGCTCTTGTGCACTCAGTGTAGCCGCAGCCCCCTCAGCGCACCCACAAAGCGGCCTTATGGGTCTTCAACACACCCCTTTGCGCCCTCAGTGCTAAATAATGTCCGATCCCTGACCCCCGCCTTGCGGCGTTTAAGTGATCAACTCCACCATCGCCACTCACCGCCCTGTGGATTATTCATCGCCCTGTGGATTATTCATTGCCCTGTGGATTACTCTACTCTGCAGCTCATATTCTTCAGACAGTTCGGTGCAGACAACACTCCAGCAGACGCCCTTTCTCACTGCCGTGTCGTCTTCTTACACTCCCAGGCATCAAGGTCGGTCACACTGCTGACGCGACGCGTCTATAGATGCAGATCGTCTCTCCGTCAGCTTCACGACCTCTCTCATCCTGGCAGCGACTTCACGGTACTGGGGAGGACGTCAGACTGGTCTTACACCACCTGCAACCCCACGCCACGGCTTGTCACCCACTTCCTCGCTGTCCGTCCGGAACCACGCCTTCTGCAGCCGCCGTCCGACGTCAACACACACGCCCTTGCTGCCAGCATGGAGCCATCCTCCACGGAGCATCGCACCTCAGCGGCCCAGGTGACTTCTACAGCCCCCGCACTCCTGCTGCCGCAGTCCCACACCACCTGCACCTGTCCCTGTCAAGCCTCCAAGGTGACTTGGCACCTGACCTCGTCGGCTCCCTGCCACCCTCTGCCGGTTACCAACCGCAGTCGTACGGTCATCACCAGACTCATGGACTCCGCTCAACACAAGAACTGGTCCCAGGCAACCAAAGGGTGTTCTCGCTCCTCCTTCCTCGTCATTAGAGGGGTCGTATTGTAGCAGCACCCGTTAGCGCAGGCGCGTTTTCTCATCTCCCGCTGCAGGGTAAATGTGCGGGTGCAGCTATAACTTATGTAACTTATAATTTTTTGTTATTTTTTATTACTTTATTATATACTTTATATATTCTTCATTCATGTATTTCTTTTGTGTATCTTATTCTTTATTTAGTTGCGCTGCAGACCAGCCTTCATCTTCAACTCGGCGCGCTCTGACGTCAGACAGTGCGCATACACAATTTCAAATCTTTATTGTTAAAATTCTAGTTTTATTTATATTTACATTTATATTTATATGTTCTATATTTTTGATAACAAACAACCTCAACTGGATTTGAGTTTTTCTTTCTCCAGTCGACCAACTAGCACTCCATACACCCCAAGCACCAGTGGTTATAAATAGCCCTTACAGATGTATGTGTTTACTTCCAAGAGAGTGTTGTAAGGGAAAGTGCTCTCTATGAACATTAATGAAAAATCACCTCTATAGAAAACGTAAGGAAATTAACCTTTATGGAATTATAAGGGAAACTAGCCTTAAACAGAATGTAGGGATCTCCCCAAATGTTGTGTCTGTAGAGAATTGGTAACTGTCTAGATTTTGGAAATAAAAGAGGCTGTACTAACTTAAAGAGTCAGTATTCTCTCAGACTTCTACTCAGAAAGCCACACTAGCTCTCAGCTCAAAATGGAGCATCTAAACGGGGTAAGTGAAAGTTCTCTCTCTGAAATGCAGTCTTAAAGCAGCTGTTAGGATGTTAGTGTAGGAATATTTTATGTAGGATTTGTGATATATGATGTGCATGCTTCGTGCTTATTTTATTTTGTGTTGGTTCATGATTATAAACAATTTTATAAGCTCCTAGAAGAATCATTTTATGTGCCTGATTATATATTTGTCAAAGCCAGAAGAAAAGATGATGTTTGTTATATGACAGAAGGAGCAAGGAAAGATTAATTGTTAATTATATTTATAGAAAACAGAATGATTTTTTAATGAAAATCTTTTTAGAGTTAGTGTTCTGTACCCCGTGACCAGTTTATTTTAATTAACAGAACAATGAAATTGGTGGTAGCGGTGGGATTAATGCAACATTGCAATAATTGAAGTAATATATTGCAGTCAATCGTGCAATGGAAGGAACATTTTTTTTTTTGCAATTTCAACCTAGTATGAAATTGTATGAATTTTAGTGACTTATAAGAAACGCATTAATACTGGATTGTTAAAACCTAGCAGCTTTTGGTCCTGTGTTGCAAGAAAATCTCTAAGACAAAATGACTAACACTCAAGCACAAGCAACTAATAGCAACACCTGTTTTTAGTAAGGATGACATTGTCGAGGCAATTACAGATAATGCAAGGAATAATTTTAATAAGGTTATCGGATTACCGTATTTCTGTGGAGGCAGTGAATCAAGTCCTTCTGCACCTAATTTAAAATGTATCACAAGTGCCCATGCCTGGATTGTTGACACCGGAAACATAACTCGAACTAATTGGGATGAAGAAGGGCGTATTGAGTTAGCTAAACAATATGCATTAGACAGTGCATATACGGATATCAATCATTGTGCTTCCAAATATAAACTTGATTAGACTAACGTCAAAAAGGCATTTTTGTAAATATATCCAGAAGATCGTTCTCTTTCTACTCTGATGCATGAGTTGTCATCTGTTACTCGCAGACCAAGAGAGACATTAACTGAACTATACATAATAATTGAAGGCATTATTGAACAGTTAGAATCACTTTAGCCTACAGGAAAGGAAGTTTATAGTGATATGTTTGTTTCTATTTTTATAAATGCATTACCCAAGGACTTCTCATACATTTTAACAGAAGCTGATATAAGAAATACTTTGACTGTCTATAAAAAGGCATTACTATATGTAGCCTCACATCCAAGTCTTCAGCTTACGGATGTTGCAATAAGAAAAGATATGAGTAAGGATATACCAGGGACGTATATTCAGGATGTACTAGGTGTGCGCCGCACACCCTCAGTCAGAGAGATAAATGCATGATAGTTATAAATAAATTCAGCAGTAAGTGGGAAACGAAATTTTTCTTATTGTTTTTAGCCCTGTTATAATATTTAGCACTATAGGTGTTCTGTAGAAGCACTGCACACCAAATAATCAATTGTATCATTATGTAGCATAGCGCGTAGGGTGGAGTGGGAGGGCAGACTGTTGAATATATGGAGCTTGGTGTGCGGCTCTACAAATGCACACTACTTGCGTTCGTTTTTGGTGCTGATATTTTATCTTGGCTAGAAGGTATACAGTGTCTTTGCCATTCATTATATGAGCCATAGACTACACTATACTTGACTGGACACTCGAAATCTGACGTTTTGCAAACCGGTCCTATAGCAGATTTTTAGAAAAATCAAATCAAATACTTAGAAATAAGATAGGAACCTCAAATCAAAAGCAAACACTTCAGAGTGATGTAGAGAATATGTTTATGAGCAACAAAAACAAAATAGTCAACGTACGTCATCAGTGGGCGACAATTATTAAATCCTAAGAAACCAAGAAAAACACAACATTTGCAATAATTTTCAGGAATATTGGAATTTCAATCTGAAAACACTTACATGAATAGCCCATGTAGTCTATATTAATATGCAATACCATAGAATACACCATACGTGACTGTGCACTCGAAATCGGTTCTTTCGCATATGTGTCCTGAGGCGATTTTTTGTTTGTTTTATTTAAATAAAATACTTAAAATCATCATAGAAATCTCAAACAAAAAGCAAACACCTCAGAGTGATGGGAAGAATATGTTTATGAGCAACAAAAACAAATTAGTCAACATACGTCATCGGTGGGCGACAATTATTAAATCCTGACACCAATAAAAACACCAAATTTGCAATAATTTCCAGGAATATTGGAATTTCAATCTGAAAATACTTACATGCATAGCCAATGCAGTTTATATTAATATCCAATACCATAGAATACACCATACTTGACTCTGCACTTGAAATCGGATCTTTCGTAAATGTGTCCTGAGGCGAATTTTTGTTTGTTTTATTTGAATAAAATACTTAAAATCATCATAGAAACCTCAAACAAAAAACAAACAACTCAGAGTGATGTGAAGTATATGTTTATGAGCAACAAAAACAAATTAGTCAACATACGTCATCGGTGGGCGACAATTATTAAATCCTAAGACACCAATAAAAACACCATATTTGCAATAATTTCCAGGAATATTGAAATTTTAAACTGAAAACGCATACATTCATAGCCAATGTAGTCCATACTAATATACATGCATGCTTGAAATAAGATTTGAAACTATTTCCAAATATTCTGTTTGTTTTCTACGTTTTCACTGAGCATGGCAGGATACACAACACCTTGGTGTTGAGAGTAATTGTAAAATTTAACCAGAACTTGAACACAACACCCTAAGTCACTCGTAATCAATTCACTCATACTCATACTTCACTCATACTTTCATATACCCATAAATAACATCAAAAAGAAAAAATTTAACATTCCTAATTAATTTACGATGTTTGCTGAGTGTCATCCAGAGAGCGTTTCTCAGAGACTGTTTAAAATAACTCCATTGTAATTCCTTATTGGTGATGGTTTCTAGTCAGTTTGTTGGTTTCATTGCCTCCTCCTCCTCTTCTATCTAGCAATGATCTTTCCAATGATCTTATCACCATACATCACTTTCCCAAAGTACGTACTTTTCCTTTTATCCTGCCATGCTCAGTGAAAACGTAGAAAACAAACAAAATATTTGGCAATAGTTTCAAATCTTATTTCAAGCATGATTCAGAGTATACAATAGAAGCTGATGAAGCTACGGTCACACTAGGTTTTGCTAACGCTAGCCTGGCTTCCGTTTTTTTTGGATTTACAGCGATACGATTACCATACACGTAGAAGAACAAACCTTGTGGAATCAGCTGATCATAACAACAACACAAGCCGTTATGGAGGAAGCACTTCTCTTCTTCTTCTGCTCATGAACATTTTCCATGAGACGTATACTAGCGTCATGGGACCAATGAATTGAACTATTTATGTTGTTGACCTTTGTAAAGGATTGTTTTGGTCTTCTTCTTCTTCTTGTGACCTCTTTCGCCTTTTGCCTTTCGCGCCACGAATTGTTATGAAAAATTCATTCCTAAGCTGATATAACGATTATTATCGGATTATATGACATTTGATCACAATCAAATCATATTCAGGAATGGTTATTTCACAATATGTGATGTTTTATTTCAGAAATTATTGCGAATTTGCCAGATTTTTTTGCTTTAAACAAAATGCTTTATACACAACTCCCACACGATTTTTCACTCAAACTTGTAATCTTTATGTTAATTTCCTATTTGCAAAAGTTGTAAAATATTTTTTTATGTTCAACCATGGTTCAGCAATCATTACTGATTGTAAAGACATGAAATACAATGTCCTAAGTAGAATATGAACTGATAATATGAAGTATTATCTGTCATCACTAATAGCAGCGGAATCTATAGGACCGGGACCGAAATGTAGTATCGTCTGTCAGCGATTGTCGCGAGTATCCAGTCAAGTATGGTGTAGTCTATGTATGAGCATAACTAAGATTTGCAGGACTTATAATACAGTATCTATTATGAAACTAAGTGTTATTAAGTCACTTAATCAGAAATAAGGATTGAGTGCAACCTAAGTCATGGACTCTCTTACCGATGAAAAAACAGAAGTAAGTTGAGTTGCCAAGTAACCCAAGTTATATTAACTCAGTTTCATTAACGCTTGTGTCGGGGGAGCACGTGCATTTCTCTTGACCAGATAAATGACTAGTTGTGATTTGTGAGTACATTGTAATTATTATTGTGTTGCGGTGTGTTTGCATCTTAATGATGGCGTTACCATGGCGATAAAAAAAGAGGGGAGATGGGAGTGAATGTGACATTCACTCCCATTTACCGGCGGAGGGATACGAGAGAGGCAGCCTCCTGCTGCTACGCTAGTATTCTTAGAAATATCTTTCCTCATATGTGGCTCATATAATTGTGGTGTAAAAGTGGCTGATAAGACAGTGTTACAGGTGGTGAACACATGTTGTGGTGTTGTAGTGTTGTGGTAACCTGTGACTGTGGCCGTGGTTGAGTCTTCATGAGTTGTGACAGTGACCTTGAGGACTGCTGTGAGGTGCCAGGTGCCACATTATTACACCACCAGGGAAACGTGTTGATGGGAGTCATTTGAGGCTGAGTGGCCTCAGTTTGCTCTTCATAGAAAAGAACTTGCTGACTAAAGTTAAACAGAGAGGTTCTTTCTATGATGAAGTTATGAACAAGTTCATATAAAAAACACGAAGAATATAATATAATCATAAGTAAGCAGGTATGTCAACCACTCAACTGTGTAATTTAGGTGGTAAGCTTAGTTAATCAAAATGAATAAATTTAATTTTTCTAAGCTTTCACATAAAATTTACTTTATTTTCCAACTAACTATATGAAAAACAATATAATTGTAATTACACACACACACACACACACACACACACACACACACACACACACACACACACACACACACACACACACACACACACACACACACACACACACACACACACACACACACACACACACACACACACACACACACACACACACACACACACACACACACACACACACACACACACACACACACACACACACACACACACACACACACACACACACACACACACACACACACACACACACACACACACACACACACACACACACACACACACACACACACACACACACACACACACACACACACACACACACATTTAAATCCTAATGTGAAGAGAGCATATCCAGTACATGCCAATGGTGAAACAAGAGAGGCAAAAATAAGCCTTCAACCCGTAGATCCATTTCCGTTTTTTTCTGAGGATACAGATGATAATTCATTAAACAATTCAATGGAAGAGGATAGTATCATAGTATCTCATGCTCAACATAGATAGAACTTGCGGTCAACTTCACAAGTTCCTGACTTGCCTCGAATTATATCTAATCCTTTAGAATATATATATAATGTATATTAGTAAATTATTATTGTTCCAGATTTTCTACCTCTGCCTTGGAGCTATATACTCCATAAGTGCTATTCAAGAGTCAACTGTACGGCCAGGCATGAGCTTCACACCTGAATATAAGTTAATTTTGAAAGGAAATAATTATATCGTTCCATTTAGAATAAGTATCGATGATATCACTGAACCAGTTAAGAGAGCTGAACACCTTAAAATCAATATTCGCAATCTTGATAGAGTAAAAGATAATGATTTCACAAGTGATTTAATAATGCGACGGGATTTAATTATGCGACATATTTTTGAATTTGATTCAAAGTTTAAACAGCTACATTTTGCTATAAATGATTACTTGATCCATATTTTAGGTTATAACTTAAATGATTCCGGGAAAAATAGATATACTAGAGGTGCTTTAAATGTAGGATCAATTGCAAATACGCTTTTTGGTACACCAACACAAGACCAAATCGATCACATTCACGATAAATTGAGTTCTCTTAATTCCCTTACGGAACAGGAAAGAAAAATCCTAAATGTACATTCTTATATTTTAGTTTGTATTTACTCTAGGTGACTTAACCAATGTACACCAAGCATTAGCTAAATTGGAAACGGCTACGAGAATGACTGAAATTTTGGTATGGTGTGCATGCTCCGTGATTGTTTTATTATGTGTTGCTCCATGATTATGAATATTTGTATAAGCTCCTAAAAAATATATTTTATGTGCCTGATTATATATGTGTCAGGGTCAAAAGAAAGGATGACGTTTAATAAATGATAGAAGGAGCAAGGAAAAATTAATTGTTAATTAAAGTTATTGAAAACGGAAAGATTTGTTAATGAAAATCATTTAGAGTTACTGTTCTCTACCCCGTGACCAGTTTATTTTGATTAACAGAACACGAAAAACATTGCCATAATCAACAACGAAACGACCGTCTTCAATCTCATCCTAGACCACTTGAGAGATCAGAAAAAAGATTTCAGGAGTCGTAGGTAACATCCCTTAAAATCTAGGGAGCGAGACACCTCCGGCACGCGGGGCAGATCCGGTCCGCGAAGGCCTAACGCCCGACTCGCTACCCTGTTCGGCATTAATATTGCAATCCGGCCCGCGAAACTTTCTCTCTATCTACCTATATGTGCGACCAGTATTATGCGAAATCAAAGTTTTTCACAAATAACTTTAAACCTTACATAATAACAATATGTTTTTTAATATATTATAACCATCTAATGCTTAGATGGTTATTATATATTAAGAAACATATCGTTTTTAGACTATGTAAGTTTAAAATTTTTTGGTGAAAAAACTTTGATCTAGCTTAATACTAGTCGCACATATTCATACTTATTTAGCACAGAAGGCATCTTGAACTATCTCCTACCTCATTTTCTACCTCCTATCTCCAACCTCCCTTTCTACCTCCTACCTCCTACTTCCAACATTCCTTTCTACCTCCTACCTCCATCTCTATCTCCTACCTTCTATCTCCCTTTCTACCTCCCACCTCCTACCTCCCTTTCTACCTCTTACCTCCCATTCTACTTCCTACTTCCCTTTCTACCTCCTACCTTCTTTTCTACCTCCTACCTCCCTTTCTACCTCTTACCTCCTACCTCTCTTTCTACCTCCTACCTCTCTTTCTATCTTGTGAAAGACATGGAAGAGCTTTCTTTCCTGAGCGAGCAGTTTGGGTATGCTGAGGTTTTTGAATATCATAATCTCCCAGAATGTCTATTTAATTATTATTATTATTATTATTATTATTACTAATATTAATACTATTATTATTATTATTATTATTATTATTATTATTATTATTATTATTATTATTATTATCATTTATTATTTAATATTATTTTGTTTGTTACTATTATTATTATTATTATTATTATTATTATTATTATTATTATTATTATTATTATCATTATCATAATTATTATTATTTTAAACTGCAACCGAAGAAAGAAGTTTGGAAGTTATAAAAC
>JAXIVD010007004.1:0-21789 GCA_036785275.1 Cancer borealis | reverse complement strand
GCAGATATGACGGAGAGAGAGAGAGACGAGAGAGAGAGGAGAGAGAGAGAGAGGAGAGAGAGAGAGAGAGAGAGAGAAGAGAGAGAGAAGAGAGAGAAGAAAAAAAAAAAGAGTACCTGTGCAAGGAAGGAGGCAGGAGTGCATTGGGCATCACCACTGAAGGAGGAGGAGGAGGAGGAGGTGGATTTGGAAGAAAGTAAAAAGAGAAAATTGAAGAAAAAAAGAGTACGGGGGATGAGTGGGGGACTGGGAGGGAGGGGAGGGAGGGGGGCCACTGACGGCTCACTGCACACATGCGCCGCAAACAAAAGAAGGTCAACACACGAAATGGTTTTTCCCTTTATTGTTTGCTCTCTCGGTAGGTTTGATACAGGTTGAAAACAAGTTAAATGTGTATGTGTATGTGCGTGTATATATGTATATGTGCGTGTGCATGTGCGTGTGCGTGTGCGTGTGCGTGTGTGTGTATGTGTGTGCGTGTGTGCGTGTGTGTTAAAGGTGGAATTGCTCCCGCGAAAAAGAATACAACGGCACTCAAGGGTTACGGACGTGTTGTAATAGTGGTCCTTCGTCGACTCATCCCAGGCCAAGGACCACTGGAGGGTGTCGAGGACTCGCTAGGCTCTCAATATTGCCTCCTCATTTGTCACGGGAAGGAGAGGCAACTAGGGAGGCGGAGATGGCAATAGTAGAAGTAGTAGTAGTAGTAGTAGTAGTAGTAGTAGTAATGAAGAAACGAAGTGTAAAATTTAGCAGTCTAATTCCATAAAAAATTGTCGAAAATATATATAAATTTTATCGCTAACATTCAACCTTCTTTCCCTCCCACAGTGTATTTCTTTCAACCCATTCACCTGGCTCACCAAGGACTCCCGCTAAGTCTCCTTCCATACGCCTTGCCCTTCAACCCTCCCCATAAGTCCTTCCCAGCCACACGTCCTTGCCATCCTGCATCCCCTTCCACCTCACCCTCCCTCCCTATCTTCATTTCTAAGAACTACATGTTGATAAATTTTCCTTCATTTTTGCGTTATATATATAAATCAATTGATGTGTGAGGATGTCTAATGTGATTCATAGGATTAGCTGCAGGACTAAAATATCTATGAATAAATTATATCTGAGTGAGATGCTGGAGAGCCATTGCGATACACTAACCATTAGGGTTTCATAATATTATTGGCAATTGTAAAAACACAACACGTAATAACATTTGTCAAGAGGATAGATTAATGAATACCCAGTGAAGGTGATGTGATCAGTGCACATACCTGGTCATCATCTTCACCTCAGTGTCTTTGTTAATTCTTATCATTGGGTAACTTAACCCTTAAAGAAGTTTCTAATGGATGGCTAAATGGCCCATAAGTTTCTAAAAGCTTTATATAATTTTTTTGAACGAATGTAACATGATTGAGGCAAGAAGCTCCCTCTGGACGATGACTGGCGTTGTGGTATTACATGGTGCGCACACACACACACACACACGCACACGCACACGCACACACACACACACACACACACACACACACACACACACACACATACAGAAGGAGGGTGTAGGGTCTGCTACACTCTGACATACGACTCGCATCCGTCAACATGAATCTCAGACGCCAAGAGAGCAGGGTCGGACGCCCAATACCCCTCCCTCCTCCTCCTCCTCCTCCTCCTCCTCCTCCTCCTCCTCCTCCTCCTCCTCCTCCTCATCTTCATCCTCCGCACATCAGCGTCCGCGTCTTCGCCTTCCGGAACTAACTGATGATGATGATGGTGGTGAGGGGAGGAAGCCTCGTCCTTCATCACATTTTCTCTCGCCTAATCATCTGCCTTAAAAGAAAATTCACACTTTATCGTTACTCTTGAGAACAAAAAAATTCCCCGTCGTATTATTATTTTTATTCTTATTTTAACTATTACTACTGCTGCTAGTACTACTACTATTTCTACTATTATTACTACTTTAGTGTTATTTGGACGTAATATTTATCAATGAGAGAGAGAGAGAGAGAGAGAGAGAGAGAGAGAGAGAGAGAGAGAGAGAGAGAGAGAGAGAGAGAGAGAGAGAGAGAGAGAGAGAGAGAGAGAGAGAGAGAGAGAGAGAGAGAGAGACAGATTGACGTCCACTCAATTTAAATTTAAACAAAAAGTACAACAAAAAACCACACACTAATTGCATTCAGTTCCAAGTGGTTACGTTACACTATTTTTTCATATAAATTTCTCTTTTCTTGTTTTTTTGGCGGGGGGGAGGGGGGGGGGGGCATGTATCTAACTAATCCTCTATTACGTTTCAACCCCATTTATTTTATTCCACGTGCATTTTATTATTAATTTCCACCGCTACGCCAGTTCCCCGGGAGTGTCGTCCGGCTGGGGGTGTCTGTCATTTGCAAGGTTTTCTGTCACTCGCCGCTCGGGTTAGTGTCGAGGCAGAGTCCCGCGGCCCACCTCACACGGGACACAGGCCGTCATTCATCCTGCACGATTTTCATGTCGCAACCACACTTCCATTTTCTATTTCCCTTCCCTTTTATTTTTTTGGGTGTAGTCGAGGGTATGCTTATCTTTTTTTTTTCCCTCAGTTTTTTTTTTCCCCTGCGGTGTATTTTTTTTTTTTTTACCGTCTCTCCGCGGTGTGTTTGGGGTCCGGAGTAGCAGTAGAAGCATCGTTATTTGTTCAGCTCTGTTCTGTTCTGTTCTGTTCTGTTCTGTTTTGGGATGGTTCTTGCTCTTCTTTTGATTCCGTTTGAGGGAGAAGGAAAGAAATTGCCAGGCAGTGACGAGGCTCATTTCTTTTTGTTTCCGTGTCTCTGTTTCTTTCTTCTTTTTTTTCGTTGTCTCTCTTGCCTAATAGTTTCTTTTATTGGTACAAAGGACAGGTTGGCCACGCGTGAAAATGTACACGTGCCATTCTTATTCCTACCAAAAGGATGTGATTAGGAACTGTCCTCCTCTCAATAAACGATAAATTAAGGAGTATTTGAACAACAATGAGTAAATAAGTAAATAACTGTATATACATTTTTGTACTTCAATTGATAGAAAAAAAAACATTGCTTTTATATCCCGCAGTCAATCTGGTATATTTTTTTCGCCATCAAATGTACGTATATGAATAAACAAAGAATATTCATTTATATATTAATCTATTTATTTATTTATTTACTTATTTACTGTGGGAAAACATTTTCTTGTCATACATTTATTTAATACCTGTTATACTCAGGTGCACTACTCATACCAGCTTTCCCACACCCACCACGCACACACGCACACGCACACGCACACGCACACGCACGCACACACACACACACACACACACACACACACACACACACACACACACACACACAGGTACAAATTTAAAGTGCCGAACGTGATTTACCTGCCACTGGACAAAGCAAATTCACAAAATATCAAATAAAAAATAACTTGTCATATTTCCCAGCGTTGCAAATCCCACGCCTCTCCGTTAATCCGCAGCCTCGCCGCCTATCTTTGAGTAAGTAGACACGTTCGTCCGTTCAATATTAAAGAACTTCAGGAGACAACGTAGTACAGTGCGCTTTGTTCACCTTAGTTTCAGTTACCGTTTCTTCACTGTACCTCCAAGTTACATAGTCAGCCGTGGAAATAACACCCAGTTAATCGAGTCATACCATAGCTGTCCTTTTAAAGAATTAAGCTCATCATTAACCTTCCCAGATTCCTCTTTATAGCAAAATTCATGGACCAATTTTACGTTTTAAGACGGTGAGGTTTAGATTCCAATTAACTTTACATTGAATCGAGAGTTAAAGAGTGACGTTTCGACCTCAAATGGAATAGTATACTTCTCCCTTTAGCCTCCGATGCACAATTTTTCTCTAGTCGTGGATGTAAATTATACTTTGGAGCATAAAGGTGGCGGTGCATCGCTTCTCCTCGTCAAGGGAGGGAATCGCCTGGACGCAGCAGTATTGACAACATTTCTGACTTTATGTAAGCATCGTAGGTACATATGTTGAAGGTTTTGTAATGAAATGTTTAATAATTCAGATCACGATGTTATTCCTACACTGTCACCCTCAATGCCTTGTCTTCCCTAAACACTTTATCTTCCCTAACAACCTGTCCTTCCCACCACCTTGTTTTCCCTAATACCCTTAGTTTTGTCCCTTGAGCTTCCTCATCCCTCCCTCGCGTGCCTCTGCTCCCTCGCCTCCTGAATACTTACTTACACGTGACCTTCTCTACCTACAGCAAGAGATCGAGTTACGCTTCAATGATTACTAAGTTATGTATATAGAGACAGTAATTAACTTGGTTGTGTTGCCGCCATCATGTTCCTGTATTCTCTCCGCTAAAAGTCAACACAAAGAGCCGTGTTATAGTTTGCCCTAAATTAGGAAACTGCTTTAAACAAATAACGGGTAATAATTAATAGATTCCAGTAACTTGAGTGACAAAAATTAATCGTGATAAGTGGCTGCTGTCAATGTGACGCTCGCATACATATTTTTATCTATGTGCGTGTGCGTGTGCGTGTGCGTGTATAGATAAAAAGAATGGTGCAGTAACGTCACATCCACAGTACATATCATAGTCTGGCAGCCTGTAACTGATCTTACGTTAGATGGAAAAAAAAATCGTGGCTATAAATAACATGAGAAGGGGAAGTTGAATTGCGTTTCTGAGCCAGACAGAACACGTTTTAATCAATGATGGAAGTCTTATATACCTGACGACTCACATTGGCTCGCTATGCTGATAAGAATTTAAACATATTTCACAAATCAAGCGTACTGAATGAATACTATCAATTAATAATAAATCAACATAATATATTGAATAACCATAACAAAGAAAACAGCTGAGTATGAATTCTATGTTTTTTTTACGAGTATTTAATTAAAAGTAATTGCGATGAAAATTTGTTTTTCCTATTCAACAAGAAGGCCACGTGTCTGTTGTTGAGAAGCTGCGGTGAAGTGAAATGTTGACTGAAATATGCCGGAAGAGCAGACAGCGGGAACTGGCTATTGATTCCTTTTGAAATTGCTTGTGAATCCTTTCGTAATTGCCTCTGTCGCACCCGCTGGAATTTTGAAGACAAAAGTATGACTTATGGCTATTTCACTTTTTATTTCTTATTTTGTCTTCCTTAGTTCTGTTTTGTCTGTGATAGAATACTGTTGTGTGTGTTCCGCCAAGTAAGATTAATTGACACACTTCCAATGACCACTAGTTTTGTTTACATCTGGAAGGTTATTCTAAGCTGTTATCGTTTGTTTTCCGTTGCACAATAATTATCTAAGTGAAATGCAATGAAGACAATTTCTATTTAGTATAAGGTTTGTTCTGTAACACTTTAATTTTAGTAAGTTCTTTTTCATGCTTCTGATTTCTACTCGGAGTGAGGAGAGCATATTTATGATATAATACGCTTTTTAGTACTTGTATTGCCTTTAGGATTAACATGCATGGAATTTCAATTGAGATTATGTTATTGACTGCATGAAAACAAACATAAGTGAATAAATATTAAGGTGTCAAGACAGTACTGAAGGCTAATCTTAGACAGGTGCAAGATATATGAAAGATCAGCACCTTGTTTCATTTTCTTTGCATCCATAACAACCACCACGTACTGAGTGATCTGTATACAAACGCTACACTCAATAACCTGTTTACTGACTGCCACCACCAGCTGCCTCGTATGCTGTCCCAACAACACATGAACCTACATTACACACACGCACACGCACACGCACACGCACACGCACACGCACACGCACACACACACACACGCACACACACACACACACACACACACACACACACACACACACACACACACACACACACACACACACACACACACACACACACAACCACTGAATCTCTCTCTCTCTTTCCACTGTTATAAACTTTCCTGTAATTCCCACATTGAAATATCTGCATCACAAACACCCTTGTTGGTTTTGCCTTCAGCTTTGGTCTTTTTTTGTTTTCATCGCGTGATTTCTCTCTTGACCGCAGTTTTTGTGTCGCTAACTCGCCAAACGAAAGATTTATTGACTGGATTTGTCGGCAGGAAGCTAGACAATCACGAAACGAGCCATAAATTTAACTCAACGCCCAATTGCGAAATGTGTATTGGCAAGCACGTCATCGATTTTAGATATGCGAGACTTCCACCATCTTTATTCCCTTTCAAACTGCAGTAGCGTTGAAGTATACATTGACAAGCTCTAACTCCGCGCATTTAGCTGCTCTCATATTTATGGCCACGAGGCATTGAATACTAATCAGCAGCGAGCGAGACTTGATTATATAAAGAACCAGATGAGAGAAGCCTTAATGTGTTTATGGAAATATGGTGATAGTGAAACGAAACGAAACCTAACCTAACCTAACCTGTCTAAGCCTTTCCTTACCCTCCTCGATGCTCCTGGCACAGACACACAGGTAGTGAAGGCTAGGAGGAATGGGGAGCAGTGGACGAGGTGATAAGTCATTCAGTGATATGCGAGAACAAGGCAACGGAGGGCATAACTAGAGGGAAAGTAGTTAGTCGTTCAAGTGGTAGTTTTTAAATTAATCAAAAGTTGTGTTATAGGAACTTAATTCTACCTCCATTTCACGTTTTTAACACCTAATTCAATAGTTTAGTTTTGTTTGTAGTGACTCGCTCATAAAAAGGAATGGGATACCAGTGACTAAAGAAAATGTAAGTACCAACCATCTTAATGACTAGAAATAATGACTAACAACAGTACTATCGCAATTGTTATATCACGATTATATTTGACTGAAGTGGGTGGGTTAAGTACACACCTGACTTCAGAAACACAACACGAAAGAGTCTAATTGTACGAAACATTAAAAAAAATAATGAAATAAGACGGACGAGTGAGGAGGATACGACAGCTAGTCAGGACTGGAATGACTGACAAAGGTGAAGCTTACGTACTATCTTAACCTTCATCAAAATATGCAAATTACGTTGTGCCATTTAGGAACCTCATTGGGTGATATAAATTTCCATTTCCAACTCTGCTCCCGCGAGACCAGGTATATTAGGTCCCCATCTCAATGTGCAAATTAATAACCACCCTACCGCTATCGTTCAGACGTGTGATGGGATCCTTCTCGTCTCTCATTTGTTACTATATGCATCTTGATTTTAGAGTACACACCAAGGATTATGTCGAAAATAGTATCGTCCCCTCGCAAGGAACTCTGTTGGTATGTACTTTAACATGGGAATCAAGTATTAAGTATCCTTAGTATAAAAATAAAAAAAATTAATAAACATGGCGAGTTCCCCCGATCTTAATACTACTTCATACTCAGAACCTTATTCACCAACTCGACCAAAAAAATAAAAAAGGTGTTTAATTACGCCACAAGCACCTGCTGCAGCTTGAATTCCGAGACGACTGCACATCGATCCTACTAGATAAGGGACGAATATATTGAATGTTGGACGAGCACTGGGGGAAGGAGGGAGGAGGGAGGAGGGATACTAAGGGGGGACAGGCCATAGGAGTGAGGAGGAAGAGGGGAGGAGGGAGGAGGAAGAAGAGGGGAGAAGGGAGGAGGATGCGATTGTGCTGCATGAGCGAGGCTGTAGGATGAAAGCAGAGAGAAGAGGAATATTAGAATGAAGGTTTGAGTGAAGTGCAGAGGAAGAGGAGGAGCGGGGAAGAGAGAACCACCATGAGAAAGGAGTTGGAAGAGGAGGAGAAAGGACGAGAAGGAGGAGGAGGAGGAGGAGGAGGAGGAGGAGGAGGAGGAGGAGGAGGAGGAGGAGGAGGAAGAGGAGGAGGAGGAGGAGACAGCAGATACCCGGCCCCTCACGGTTCAGGTCGAGGGTTTGATACATCGGGTCTATCATTTTTCAACCAAGTGGAATATTTTAATGAACCAGGACGCGATGCTGCGGTGTAAAGGGAGTGGAAGAGTCTGCTGGATAATGATGTAGAGGAAAGTCTCTGTCATAAATCAAAATGGAGAAATTCTATAAAAAAATATTCATATGTATGATGTGAAGAGGTACTGGTTAGAGGCGTGTAGGACAGATAGCAGCACACAGATAATGAGAACAGGTGTATGAGAGGTAGATAGATAAGGATAGATAGATAAAGATAGATAGATAAATAGATAGAAAAAAAATATTCAACAGTAAATTCATCATCAATAAAAGTCAAACTCATTATAAAACATTGGAACATATATAAAAAGATTAAATGGAAAATAAAAGTAAGGAAAGAGAAACGAATTATGAATCGAGGAATCAAACCCAAACCTACGAGACGAATATAATCAGTATTGTCAAGTTGAATCTGAATCAATGTTGTGTAAAGGGAAAAAAAAGGAAAAGAAAAATAATGTCATTTAGAGATACGGATTTCTTGCTCAAATAATCAATATTACTAAAAGCTCTCGGTCTGTCCCAGTCTGTTCCTCTCTCTCTCTCTCTCTCTCTCTCTCTCTCTCTCTCTCTCTCTCTCTCTCTCTCTCTCTCTCTCTCTCTCTCTCTCTCTCTCTCTCTGCTTGTCTGTTTTTAACGAATTTTACCACATAGAGGTCGAATTTGAGAATAAAACCAATACTACTCAATGCAGAATATCGATAACTTAGAGGAAAATGACACGAAATTTCAAAAATCCTGACGGTATCAAAAGTTATAATTGAAAAGCTATACTGAAGGAAATCGTACGTCTGGCAAGGAAGAGCCCCATATGTACTCACGCTGTGTCCTCCTTGCTCGGAGAATTCATTTTTATGCAGCCTTTCTACATACGGATGGTTAGTTAGTAGTAAAAGGTCGTCTGGCAGGATTTCCAAGGGACGAAGACGAAGGGAGGCTTTCCACTTAAGACTTTAAATGAAAAGGATAATGATCGGAGTGGGAGTGGGAGACAGTCGTTATTAAAGGGGAGAATAATGCAGTTCCTATGACTATATGCGAGTTGTTAATTTGTGGGGATTGCGAATATATTGATGTTTAATTAGATAGGTTGGAATTTTTTTTTTGATCGTGTATTAGGAAGGGAGGATGATATGAAAAGAGACATTTGTTTTTAGGAAGGATGTCACAGCGGTAATTTTCCTTCTGGTTGAGAGTGATAGCATCCATATCATTACTTATTTTTTGTGAAGTTTTCTCCTTAAGTTTGATTTGTGACAATCGGAAGTGGAAATGAATATCTTTCGTCTTTGTGTCTAAGAAGGGAGGTTGTCATTTGTCAGAAGACGACGAAGGAAGAGAAGAACAAGAACAAGAAGAACAAGAACAGGGAGAACGAGAACACGAAAGGGATGAACAATAAGAAAATCTGGTGACTTCTTAAAAAAATAACAGAATAAACTAGTGCAGTAAAGTTAAATACAGATAAAATACATAATACGTACTACATACATGCTCCGCGCCACCATCCAAGGCCATGAAAAACGGAAATAGTGTTGGACGCCACAAAGCACCGCCAGCAAGACAGGAACACACAGTCACAGACACCAACGTACGAACTCTCACACAGCCATTAGCGGGCCACCACACAACAATGGGCCGCCGCCTCCACTAATGTTCACTTGACTCCCGGCCAACGAGCAAACCTCTGAGTGAATCAAGTGAGACACTGAACACTTGTTTTGCTCTCGTGTCCCCGCCGCTAGTGTGTGTGCGCGGCGCTCTCCCCCGGGACCCATTCTTGCCCCCCCACCAGAACAACTTCCATTAACAAAGACACCTGGAGACATAAGGGCCTCCAGCACGGCACACACTGCGGGGTAGATGCTGGAAATACGTGGGTGAAGTGTTGATTAATTTACAATTCCAGTCTAGCCAAGGACGCTCCACCCTCACGTGCCGAACCCCACAGAACCATTGGGAAGGTTCGTTTGTTTCCGTAGAGGCGCGGACTGAGTACCGGCGAGCCTGTCTCTCATCACCATGAGATCAAAGGCCTCCAGTGCATATCCTGCCACCTACTAACACCACTGCAGCTGTAGAATTCACACCACAGCATCACGCTCTCACCTTCCCTCCCCACACCCTGTTTTCACACCACACTCCCTGAAACCACCTGTTGTTGTAGTAATTCACTCCCTCAGTGACACAGTTAGGGGAGCGGGGGGTGGGGAGTAGTGGGGGGGGTAGCAGGAGGGGGGGGGGAGCAGGGGAAGGTATGCGTGGCTAAATTAAGACTTACACGCGAAAACTTGAAATAACCCAACGCCTTGTAAGGGAGGCGCGACGTGGTTTGCTGTTCCCTTCGTCACGTAATGAGGAAACTCGAGGCGAAACTATTGAGGTGAGTCTTGGCGTTGCATAGCAGTGTGTATAACTTGGAAATACCGAGTTAATGAAGGTGGTGAGAGAGGCGGGTGGAATGGATTATATAGTGGAAGTGTGGTGGACTTCAAAGGCTTCGTTAAAAAATAAATAAATAAAGAAGAGAGAAAAATTAAAAGTTTGGCAAAAAGCTAATAAACAAGGGAGAAACGACGCATCAGAATCTATCCAATAAAATCAGGTTTAGGGGAAGACTTGACGCTGTAAAAGGAAATGCCATTGAGAGGGAGTAACAGCTGACGAGGAAGATTCATTCGCTGTTATTAAGATACGGAACAAAAATATGTGAGAATCGCTATCAGATAACGTAAAAATAATTAAATTAAACCCAAGCCGGATGAAACTAAAAGTGATATGTTATATATGTGAGAGAGAGAGAGAGAGAGAGAGAGAGAGAGAGAGAGAGAGAGAGAGAGAGAGAGAGAGAGAGAGAGAGAGAGAGAGAGAGAGAGAGAGAGAGAGAGAGAGAGAGAACACAAGGACACAGACAAACAGACTCTACCTCTATATATGTATTAAACAAAAAATAAACTAATTTCACCCAGGCACTGTACTTGACGGGTTTCAATGGCTAATTAATGATTGTGTTAATTATCTACGAGGAAAAAGAGAAGCTCCTCAGCAACTGGTATTGATAGGTAACAAAAGGATGTGACCTACGCCTTCTCGGGGATTGGACGAACCACCTGTTGATGTGATAGGACCTGATGCTGCAGTTTGTCCTCGTGCTGTTGATCTAATGCTACTGGTTGTTCAATAGATGGATTGTTAGGAAAGCGAATAGATAGGCAGTTGGGGAAATGAATAGAGATTAATGTTGATAGTTAGACAGATAGATACATTCATATATAGTTAGGGAGAGAGAGAGAGAGAGAGAGAGAGAGAGAGAGAGAGAGAGAGAGAGAGAGAGAGAGAGAGAGAGAGAGAGAGAGAGAGAGAGAGAGAGAGAGAGAGAGAGAGAGAGAGAGAGAGAGACTAACAGAAACAGACAGGCAAAAATAGACGAAAATTTACAATGTATAGAGTTACATTGTACATAGTGAATTGTACAGATCACATGGAGCAGCACTATAAATAAACTACAACGCACACAACAAAATCAAATAAATAAGTAAAATCAACAAATAGATAAATAAATACAATACAAAAAAAAACAGAAAAAAAGAAATTTGAAAAAAGTAAACCAAGAAGGAAGGACGTAAGGAAAACAAAAAAAAAGAAAAAAGAAAAAGAAAAAGGAAAAGAACACAAGAGTCGGGAGTTCTTGCATAAGGAAAGAAAAGAAGGACAAAGCTCGCCCTCAAGGTTTTCAGAAGCACCAACGCCCTCAGTAACGTAAGGGGGAGTGAGGGGGGGGGGTGTAGGGGGATGTTGGAGGGGGTGGAGGGTAATGGTGTTGAGGTGATGTTGGGTGGTGGTGGTGGTGGTGGTGGTGGTGGTCCTCCCTATAGCCACGGTGAACGAAATAGCTCTCTTCTCCCTGTGGTGTCCTAGCTATGTCTTGACCGCTGGAGGCATGTGGAAATATATGTGTGTGTGTGTGTGTGTGTGTGTGTGTGTGTGTGTGTGTGTGTGTGTGTGTGTGTGTGTGTGTGTCCGCCACGCTCCTCCTGTTCTCTCATCCTTCTTCTCCGCCTCCGCCTCTCTCATTCTACTACTACACACCTACTCTCACAATGTTTCTGGGTGTCGTGTGTGTGTGTGTGTGTGTGTGTGTGTGTGTGTGTGTGTGTGTGTGTGTGTGTGTGTGTGTGTGTGTGTGTGAGGTGTGGCTGGAGGAGGGTGGTACAGGGTGGTACAGGATGGTCGTGTTGTGTGGTTTATTCAGGTTACGATGTTGGAGATAGTGTCATGACCCGTCCCCTACTCTCTCTCTCTCTCTCTCTCTCTCTCTCTCTCTCTCTCTCTCTCTCTCTCTCTCTCTCTCTCTCTCTCTCTCTCTCTCTCTCTCTGGCTTGCTCGTTCGCTCTTTCTCTCAATTACATGATTAAGAAGCCTCTACCACACACTTTGATCGGTCTTTCCAATAACTGTATTCACTCATATTAGGCTGGAAGTAATTACTGCGAAGATATATATTAGGGAAATTTTTTAAATATATATATATATATTTGATATTTCGATTGTTAGTGTTTTTGTCTCAGCTGATTCCTGAAATAATATTGATAAGTAAATGTCTGTCTTTTCTGGGTTAAAAGAAATAATAGGTCACTTGGTAACTACTGGCTTAAGTAGTTACCAAGTGATCTAAAAAAAAAACGTGAACACGGAAAAAATAAATTGTCTGAAAAAAAAAAAGACGAATAAATAAATTGGCCCAAGTCACGAATGTTGGTCGTGTTTCTACGAACGAAAACATTTTCTTATTGAAGTGATGTGCTATGTGATTATGTTTTTTTTGTGGGATGATTAATTAATAAAGCAACGAAAAGAAAAAAACGTAATAGTGGCTCACCATCAGCCGGCTTCCCTGGGCGAGTCCACTATATGCAGCAGGGGAGTAAGTGTTGGCGACCGACAAACAGCTAAATAACAATCAATTCTAACACCTGCATAACACCTGTACTTCCTTAACATTCATATACACAGCAAAACAAACACCATGGATGATAGACACCACACGCATTAACATAAAGCTACAAAATGATGAGCAGACTACCCCACGGCCGGCACCTCAGGTCAAACCTAATTTATTCAGACGTTCAGCATCTCACCCCTGCCCTGACGTAACCCAAAATATCTGTAACACTTGTACTCACCATCGGCACAGCCACAGCACGGAGAAAGGAAGTATCCATGGGGAATTAACGATAATGTTCCCGCGTGACCACAACACAACACAACACTCCCGCCATGACGGCCTACTGGTGTGTGACGCATCCTATAGACTCGTCGGCTAAGTATGTGTTAAACCATTATACATAAAAACGATAAGATGTATCTATAAAAACAAATGTAATGTGGTATGTGTATCCTTGTATACAAAAGCATCACATTTATTTAATATTTTTTTCTGCAAAATGCCTTATGTATATATATCGAGTTATTCAGTAATATGCATTGACTTTTCATTATTAACAAAATCTGAAGACAGTAAGTAGCAGTCCCATAGATACCAGATGCCTCCAATTGATATAAATAAATAAAAACATTTACCATAATTTAACGGGATACGACTACTTAAATCAACAATTACATTGACTAACTTATAAAAAAAAATTAGATAATCACATTTATATTAATAACCACATTACTTTTTTTTTTTTATAAATGCATCTTATCGTTTTTATGTATAATGGTTTAACACATACCTAGCCGACGAGCCTATAGGATGCGTCACACACCAGTCGGCCATGTTGGCGGGAGTGTTGTGTTGTGTTGTGGTCACGCGGGAACATTATCGTTAATTACCCATGGATACTTCCTTTCCCCGAGCTGTGGCTGTGCCGATGGTGAGTACAAGTGTTACAGATATTTTGGGTTACGTCAGGGCAGGGGTGAGATGCTGAATGCCTGAATAAATTAGGTTTGACCTGAGGTGCCGGCCGTGGGGTAGTCTGCTCATCATTTGGTAGCTTTATGTTAATGCGTGTGGTGTCTATCGTCCATGGTGTTTGTTTTGCTGTGTATATGAATGTTAAGGAAGTTCAGGTGTTATGCAGGTGTTAGAATTTATTGTTATTTAGCTGTTTGTCGGCCGCCAACACTTACTCCCCTGCTGCATATAGTGGACTCGCCCAGGGAAGCCGGCTGATGGTGAGCCACTATTACGTTGTTTCTTTTCGCTACTTTATTAATCATCCCACAAAAAAACAAACATAATCACATAGCACATCACTTCAATAAGAAAATGTTTTCGTTCGTAGAAACACGACCAACATCCGTGACTTGGGCCAATTTATTTAATCGTCATTTTTTTTGCAGGCAATTTATTTTTTCCGTGTTCACTTTTTTTTTTCCCAGTCGTTTTGCTGCGAGAAAGTTTCGAGGCAGGAGTGAAAAATAAAATATTGAACAGACCTTTGCCTTTTTCCGATATTCTGTTGGTCGTGGGAGGGCGAGTTGATTTGTTTTGTCAGTTGTAGGTTTACATAGATAGAGGTGGCAGAGACTGGATGACTAAGGTTAACTCTCTATCTATCTCTATCTATCTTTACAAGCTTCCCTTAAGTTTTCTCTATAATAAGCTGAGTTCCAGAATAATTAACTGACATTGTGACGCAAATTACGCACTCGCTTCCTAGTCCCTGAAGCCATATTATGACGGACGAAACTTACTGCTGAGAGCCTTTAGCAAACTTTGATAAACCTAAGTTCCTTCGTATACCGTCTCCAGGCTGGTCTTTGCAACCCTCCTGCTGGGTCGACGTTCATATCCAAGGGAAGATGGTATTAACTTTGCTGGGAAAAAGTTATATGGGACGGATTTTAAGGTTGGAAGGAGGGATGGGACCAAAGTGAGAGAAAGAGAGAGAGAAAAATAAGAGAGAGAGAGAGAGAGAGCTTAGGAACTTATTTATCACACTCGTCCACCTTATATAACAAGGTTTGGATTAACGGTCTCGCGTTGCCATGGAAACCGAAGGAGTATGTCAAGGATCTTCGTATGTCTGTAAGCAGCGTGTTCTGTGAATGGTGTTCTGTGCTACGTAGCTTCCAGGAATAGACATACAGCTAGTAAAGATACGTAAAGCCTCAAATACAATGATTTCCACATATATAAAACAGTTTCCCCTGAAATCCCTCGTCGACAACACTTGCTACTCCTCGTCAATGGCAAATCGTTCCCAAAACTTCCTCTGAAACCAAATTCAACACACACACACACACACACACACACACACACACACACACACACACACACACACACACACACACACACAAGGTAGTGGACGCAAGACACCACAAACACAGAATTTCAGGCTCAGTAGGGAAGCAGGAAACACCTTGCCACCCCGACACAGGTGCGTTGCTCTCAACATTTATTTTATTTTCCTTGACTTGGTCACAGTCGCCATTTTCTTTCCTGCAAGGAGGAGAGAGAGAGAGAGAGAGAGAGAGAGAGAGAGAGAGAGAGAGAGAGAGAGAGAGAGAGAGAGAGAGAGAGAGAGATAATGTGTATGTTTTTTGGCTATAATTATGTTCTAACTTACAGAAAAAAAGAAAAAAAATTTTGCAATACGTAATAGTCAGTAATTAGAGAAGAAAGTCAGGTAAATGTAGTGACAGGTAATGCAAACGGTATACACATGATAGATAGATATTTTTTTCGAAACTTTACTCCATTTTTATTGAAGTCAAATAAAATCGTACATTAACCTAGTATTTTCCTGTTATTTTTTTCATGGCCAAATCAGCCAAAAAAGTTAAAAATGCTAATTAAAAGTAGATTGAAAAATTAAGGATTCATTGTGTGAAGGTTCAGTGAATTACGTGACATTTGTATTTATTTATCTGGAGTGAGCGACGAGCAAGGTTGTGTTAATTTACTCACTTGTCTGAGGCTGAGAATGGGAAGTATTGTGTTTCATTGTGTTGTATTGAGTGTATTAGTTTACCTGTCCAGCTTAACACTTATACTTGGGATTCAGATTAATTTGCTAAGGTACATATATGTCAGGGAATTGTTAGGAATTAAGAAAATTAAAAAAAGAAAAGGATTCATTTATTCTATTTCCTTTACCGAATCAATAGTATTAAATATCATGTATAATTCTACTTTCTCTTGGCATGTCTTACTGATATTCTTTCTTTTCGCATTACGTCTATATTTTTTCTCTCCTTGTCTTCTCTTCCCACGCGACACTTTTACCTCCCAGTCCCGCCTCGTTTCCCTCCAACTAATAATCCTCATTTCCGCATTCAAAAGCTTCATTAGCTGGTTAATTCAGCCGAATTTCAAAGGGATTAGATCAAAGTTTGTGTCGCGTACCTTTTGTCAGCCGCAGGGTAACTGAGCAAATAAAAATTAAGGCATAGAGAGCCTCATTTTCTTTGACGTGAGCCTAATTTCCCTCTGTCTCCCTGGATGTGTAGACAGACTTCTGTTGTGGTGGCGAACTATTTATTTATTGACGTTAAGTTGGCAACCCACCCACCCATTATAAAAGCTCACATATCATCTGTCCTGCTCGTAAAATTCATCCACTTGTGTTGAGGATTAAACATTTGAATGAATTTCTCTTTGTATTGCTGACTAACGTGAAATATAATGAAAATTCAATTATATATTTTTTACGACAGTTATTATATCTTTCTTAGAGACCATGCCAGTGTTATGTGGCTTTGATATCAGTTTATTCAATGTATCCAAAACCATGGTACTATTATGGTCATCAGTAGTACTTGTAGCATCTTGTTTGCACCAGACTGTGAGGATTGAATATGCGTTCAACTTATGTAATCGAGTGACTGACTGTGACTGATTCCTTAGACAGACGAGTAAGATATTTCTCGCCTTACCCAACCAATCGTTTTATCTTCCTCCTCTTTTTCCTCTTCCTCCTCCTCTTCCTCCTCCTCCTCCATATCATTCTCCAGCCTTGAATTATCCCAGCCGCCTCTGACCATCATCCGTTATGTTGTGCTTCTTCCTCCCGAGGCTCCACCCACCCGAGGCTCATTTCCTCAGCCCTACTCGTATTGTAAGTCAGCGGGAATGAGAATGATTTTTCACTCCCCTCCGCTGGCGAGAGTCCCGAGTGTTGGCTCCATTCTCGGCAGTTTTTACCCATTGCTCCCCGCCACTCCTGCTTTATGTACGGTGATATCTTTGGTCGGTGTCAGGAAGAATCGCTGCTTGGGTGAATTGGGACGAAATTTTGTTCGAGGGAAGGGCAGCGGGAGGCAGGGAGTGAGGGAAGAAAATAAATAAATACATGAAATTCGGAAGGGTACCGTAAAAAAAATTCTTGAACATTATCATTTATGTCATGATGGTTATATTTTTTCTATACTCTTGGAACTCTTGACATTTACAGAACAAACTTGTCACAATACAACGCAGTACTACTTGTTTCTCTATCTGCATTTGGTCTGAGTCGCTACAAAAGAAAAGAAAATCGCTTCACCTAGATTTACGTGAGCGCATAACAGTGTAGCAGTGACACATTGACGAAGAAGATGTGGTGTTGAGGCTGAATAAATGCATTGAGTGCTCTAAATAGTCCTGCAATAGTATTCAGATCACCTTGACATACTACTGATTGCTTCTGCGTTGTAACAATTGCCTTCAAAGTTCTGGACGTGTTATGTGTGGGACGCCGTGGTAAATAATGTCATACTTATTGGACAGAACAGACACGGTTGTTCATTTAGTCCTTCACTGGCCATTTAATGGTTCACTCTGCAAGATTAAAGAGGTAAAGTAGGATACGCACGTCAAGTACAAGGTGGTCATCAACTTCTCAAACTTGTTCTCCGTGTGTCTGATCCTCCCGCTGCCTGACCTTCAAGCAGCTGTCTGCTGCCTCGGAGCCTCACAAGTTATGCATCACGTGTTCTTCCTTGTATTGGTGTTGAAGGGAATATTTGCTCTGAGTAACTGGGAATTACGTTCTTTCTCTTTACATAGGATATTACGTATCTTACTCCGGGCAAACACTTGGTTGTGTAAGGCGGCGTCTAGGTGTACAGCGGTGCGATGAGATAACAGCGTGGACAGCATCTAGCGGTGCCGCAGCGGTGAGTCAATGATGTGTTTTAAAGATAACATGTTGACGGCGGGACGGGTGGGATTTTACACTTTGATCTCATGGTCCGCCGCTGATCAGTTCATAAGTAAGTCTTTGTGAATGTTGGTGTCAAGATTTATTTTGTGTTTGGTTAGGTGTGTATAGGTTGGCGTTGAACCAGTAATAATGTGTGTACCGGGGAACCAGGCGCGGCGTGTCTGCGGCTGCCTGATGGTTTGACAAGTCGAGATATAAATGGATATATAAATGTAACCACAATCTGGGGTCATGAATATTTATGCACAGACAATGATGCTTTCATTTATAAATAACAATATAGTGGGAAGAATATTTGTTCTTTATATTCAATGTATTTTTAAATGATAATTCACGTGTTGCTAATTATCCAACACACTGCGTTTAATTCTATATGAAAGCTCGGGAGTAAGTATTAAAAAATAAAGGATTTTTCCATGTGTAGCTATTAATTTACATAAGCGGTTTGTGGAGAGCGCCATAGGCCATGTTGGGAGACTGGACGAGGCTGCTGACTTACCGTGCTGGCAGTATTATTCACGTATTTTGAATCACCTTTTACGCACGCTTGTATCCTGTGTTCGTTAGATTTACCAATGAATTTATTTATTTACTTATTTATTTATTCATTAATTTATATATTTATTTATTTGTTTTACTGCACTTTTGTCAGCTGCCTACCTCCCTGTGTGTCTGGTTTCTAAGTGACCACAGGTAAAATATTTTGTGGTGGTGAAGCGGCGGTACAATATTGCGTTGTGTGCAGGTGTATCTATAGTTTTATTCTTGGTATTGTGTTTGTGTTCCAGGTATTTCAACGCCCTAGCAGGCTAACCAATACTGAACATTAAATTTTGATCGAGACCCACGGAGAAAACTTTTATAATACTTTCCATTAATGGGGAAGTTTCCTTGTACCTGTCGCCCTTCGCTGCAGGCATCCATGCGCTTCTTGATACATACGTTTTCTTTTTGTTTGTTTGTGTGTGTACGATATAACACTTTCATGAAGGCAAACGAACATCGGACTGAATTCATAAAAAGACGCGTGGCTGTGGTGTCAGAATCCTTAATATTAGGTGTGTAATTTTTTTTCTTCTCTCTCTCTCTCTCTCTCTCTCTCTCTCTCTCTCTCTCTCTCTCTCTCTCTCTCTCTCTCTCTCTCTCTCTCTATTTTGGTTTGTTGATCACTCCGTCAGTATTCAACATTGGAAGGCTGGTTGGGGGCTTAACAATCACTGACGTCACCACCAATAGATCGTCTAGTAATTCAACTTAGTCTTACGTGCAATTAATTCATCGACCAGCAAAGTAAGAATATTATATATAAAAGAAAAAATAACAATCACACCTGAATAATTGAGTCTTGGAAGTAAAGCTTAATCACCACACATAAAATCTTCCTTTTTTTTTTTTATTCTATTATTTTTTGTTTCTATTAAGAGCACAGCAGCGAGCGTGATTACCGTGACTGTTGACTGTTGCAAGAATAGTATAAAACAAATTTTCAGAAGCAGGTTTTGCCAACACTAGAAAATATTTGTATAAAACTCTACCCGGTGTTTCCATTCTCTACACTTTATTGACATCACTAAAGCCGTGTATTGTGCAACGTTTGTTAGCGAAAAAAAAAAAATGAAAGTTTAAAAAGTATAGAAGAGATGCAGATAAAAGAAAATGACATTCATTGACCCCAGCACTCTAAAGAGCAGCCTGTTAGAATATTATAGAGCGTGGACGATATATTCACTGTCCGTAAATCAATTTAATGCAATATTTTTAACAGTGTATCTATTTGACAGGAAGATCAAATGGAATAAAGGTGTGGTAAATTTAATAAAGGTATAATCAAACTAATTTTTGAGGTGTGTGTGTGTGTGTGTGTGTGTGTGTGTGTGTGTGTGTGTGTGTGTGTGTGTGTGTGTGTGTGTGTGTGTGTGTGTGTGCGTGTGTATGTGTTTTGGGAATTGCTGTTAAAATGCACCGTAACATTATAAACCTTGAAAATATCCATACTCCTATATAGTCCTTTGTGTTCTCTCGTATGGAATAAAAACATACTCCCATTATTTGAAAGAGAGTTACCATGGCAGCAATAAATAGTCGATACATAACCACCTACACATGTATTCCCTCTAACTATCACAACCACCACACCAACCTCAACACACACACTGCCGAACACACCAAGAAACTGGAACGGAAAAGAAAACGACTACATTTACTGCCCTGGGAGCCTCGGAAAACTGAAAACTGCTTGGGTCTAGTAGCGTGGCGCGGGACAGACAGCCTTGAGGGGGGGAAGCAAGGGGGGACAGAGCCTCGGTGGGTTATTCACGGCCGGACAGAACTGGTGCTGCCCTGCCTCAGACCACCAAGGGACGCAACACTCTGGGCCCTAAATGATCCTTCCAATATTCTAGTTTGTGCCCCGAGACGCCGCGCGAAAAGGTCCGGTAATGATAGCTGGTTGTGTGTGAACTTATTATTTTATTTATTTATTTTTTGTGTAGTATATATATATATATATATATATATATATATATATATATATATATATATATATATATATATATATATATATATATATATATATATATATATCTTTCTTTTTTTAAATCCAGTTATGAAATCCGATTAGAGAGTTTATATATTTTTTTTATATATTTTTTATGTTTGTTATTATTTTAGGAGATGCGTGTGTGTGTGTGTGTGTGTGTGTGTCTGTGTGTGTGTGTGTGTGTGTGTGTGTGTGTGTGTGTGTGTGTGTGTGTGTGTGTGTGTGTGTGTGTGTGTGTGTGTGTGTGTGTGTGTGTGGTGAGTTTTTCTTTTCATGTTATGATGCAAATGTTGATAGTGGTGGTGGTGGTGGTTGTGGTTGTTGTGGTTGTGGTTGTTGTGGTGAACTTTTAATCATCGTAAAATTAACTTAATATTATGTGCAGGTATAAAGGCACCGCGGGCTGGGATAACGATTGAACTACAAATGAGTTCAGTAATGAAATGGAAAATGAACCGTTTTGGTAAAGGTGGTGTGGTTCCTTCAGTATTGCGTGTGTGTGTGTATGTCTGTGTGTGTGTGTGTCTCTCTTCTCTCTCTCTCTCTCTCTCTCTCTCTCTCTCTCTCTCTCTCTCTCTCTCTCTCTCTCTCTCTCTCTCTCTCTCTCTCTCGTTGCAAAAATAATTCTCTGACCACTCCTTCGCTTCTAATTTTTTTGTTTAACTATTTTCATCTTTCTTTGACGAGATTTACTGATCTTTCTGCTGGTTGGTGGCTGATGGTGCAGCTTACAAACTCTATTTAAAGACGAGTTACTCAGACTTTTATTTTTTTTATCTTTATTCCTTTGTGTGTATCTGGCATGGAAAATTATCTTCCTGCTACACACACACAAAAAAAAAAAAAAAACATTTGCTTCTACATGTTAGTTGTTATTTGTATCTTTCTATCCTTACATCTTTTTTTGTCTTTCTTTTCCTTCCTATGCGCGACTCTTTTCATGTGCAAATGTTATATATATATATATATATATATATATATATATATATATATATATATATATATATATATATATACATATATATATATATATATATATATATATATATATATATATATATATATACATATATATGTATATATATATATATATATATATATATATATATATATATATATATATATATATATATATATATATATACATATATATATATATATATATATATATATAT
>JAXIVD010007003.1:17500-21790 GCA_036785275.1 Cancer borealis | reverse complement strand
CTATCTTCCTCTTCCAATAACATACCAAACGCCACAACATATAGAGTGAAGCAGGTGTTGGCGCAGGTCACTCCTTCGATCCCCGCGAAAATGTATGAGTGGTGAGAGCAAGTTCGTGGAGTTATAAGATGAAAATGGATTCTCTTCTTGGTGTGGTCTGGGAGGGTGAGGCGGGGTAAGGAAAACGGTGAGCGTGGTATTGTGTGCAGGAGTGTTGCAGAAGAGGTGAGGAGAGAGAAATTGGTGATGTGAGTGCGATGAGAGGAAAACCGATGAGAGAGAGAGAGAGGGAGAGAGAAAAAAAGAGAGAGAGAGAGAGAGTACACATAATCCAAGAGAGCTCTCATAATTCATCCTCCAACCCCGTAAAGAAAAAAAAAAACCACATATTGCAGACTAACGTGTGAGATCTTTCTCGTTTACTCATTGCAAAAGGAAAGTGAGAAAATTAGTGAGACCTGTTAGAGGATGGAGAAACACGAGCCTGATAACACAACGGGAAGGGGGAAGGAGGGAGGAGGAGGAGGAGGAGGAGGAGGAGGAGGAGGAGGAGGAGGAGGAGGAGGAGGAGGAGGAGGAGAGGGAGATTTGGCTGTGGGTGTAGAAATGAGAAGAGGGAACGAGGTATCCCATCAGGTGAATTGGTGCCGAAAGAAAGTGAAGGAAATGAAGGAAAGGTAAATGAGCTGTATCGCCTGACGGAATAGAGGTGATAACGGAGGTGTGACTTTGCAGGTAATGATGATGATGGTGACGGATGATAGTGATGGTGATGGTGATGGTGACGATGATGATGATGATGATGATAAAGATAAATGTTGTAATAGAGAATGAAACACAAAGCAAAAAATAAGCAGTAAAAATAAACAAAGGAATAAAAGAAAAATATTGTTACGTATTCAAATCTCACGTAGATAAAAACTGGAACTTAATTACAGTTTCGACATTAAAAAAAAAAGAAAAAAAAATCACGAATTAAACTTTGCCCAAAATCCTAATACGAAAGAAATTTAATCGAGAAAGACTAACAAGGAAATTGCACCCAGAGGAACTGACAAATAGACAAACAGAGAGAAAGTCAGACTCATCGTTTCCATCCAGCAAGTAAAATGAAGACAAAAGAGAAGAACTAAAGAGGATAATAAGACAAATTCAAGCGAACGGAGACATGAAGAGAGAAAGAGTGATAGAAGAGAGAAGATTAGAGACAACCAATATGAAAAGAGAGAAAGAGAGAGAGAGTGAGAGAGAGAGAGAGAAAAAAGAGGAGATAGGTGAGGAAGACACCTTTACATATTCACAAAGACGAAAGAAAGGAAGGTAAGAAATGTGAAGCAAATTACTTGGAAATACAAAATAAAGCGGAATGACGCAAGCAGACACCTTACATAGCGATGTATAAAAAAAAAAAGAGGGGAAGAAGACCAAGGGAAAAAATGTCAGTATAATGAGAATGACGAGAACAAAGAAAACAATAGAAATAAAAGAATAAATAATTGAGACAGTGGAGAGTGTATGAAGAAGTTGATACAATGAATTATATAATGCGAGAGTAAGAGAGAGAGAGAGAGAGAGAGAGAGAGAGAGAGAGAGAGAGAGAGAGAGAGAGAGAGAAGAAGTGAGAGAGAGAGAGAGAGAGAGAGAGAGAGAGAGAGAGAGAGAGAGAGAGAGAGAGAGAGAGAGAGAACAAAAAAATGAGAGAAAAAAGTACCATTTCTCATATGCTATAATTCCCACCGCAATACAGGTGTTCTCAATGTTATAATTAAAACCGTGTCCAGGTGAGAATCGTGGACCCCCGCCAGGTATTCCCATTTAACAGGTGGCGGGAAATTGCATCCGGATCCATTTTGCGTTCCGGATTTACAGGCACATTGCGTTATCATGGGAGATAAACTTTTTTTTTTTTTTTTTTTTTTTAAGCGATTTTCTCACCAATTTCTTTTCTATCTGTGACGCGCTGATGGTAAATACAGTAAATGGGATGTGGAGTATTTTTTTTATTTCTTGTGATTTTGTATGCTGTTGATGTGGCAGTGGTGATGGTGGTGGTGGTGATAGTGGTGGTAGTTGGTGTTATGTATCTTGTTTTTGTGGTAATAGTTGTAGTAGTAGTAGTAGTAGTAGTAGTAGTAGTAGTAGTAGTAGTAGTAGTAGTAGTAGTAGTAGTAGTAGTAGTAGTAGCAGCAGCAGCAGCAGTAATAGTAGTAGTAGTAGTAATAATAGTAGAAGGAAGAGGATTATGTGGAGGACGAAAAAAAGGGGTAATGGAAGATATTGCTATCATTATAATTATTATTCTATTTTTTGTGATTAAAAGACACACACACACACACACACACACACACACACACACACACACACACACACACACACACACACACACACACACACACACTCTTCCTACGTCCCCTCCATTAGTCAGGCGCCACAGAAGGACTTGAATTACTGCGTGATTATATTTTCCTCTTAAATTATGACCTCATATAAATCAGAGGTTGTGGCTTTTAAAGTTTTTTTCTTCATGATATAGAGTTTTTCTGAAGTTCCTTATGTGTATACTTTTCATTTTCATTTTCTTGTACCATTGTTTCATTTCAATTTTTCCTTTGCCTTTTTCCTTGAGTGGTTTCATAAGTTTCCTATGACTTCCTTTTTTTTTTTTCTTCTCTCTCTCTCTCTCTCTCTCTCTCTCTCTCTCTCTCTCTCTCTCTCTCTCTCTCTCTCTCTCTCTCTCTCCTCTCTCTCTCTCTCTCGCTCTCTCTCTCTCTCTCTTTCAGGGTTAATGTTATTCGTAACCTTGTTTTCTTGCTCCTACTCCCCTTCCATTTTACATCTCTCTTTCTTTCACTCTTTCTTTCTCTGCTTCATTCTTTATCTTTTCCCCACTCTTTCCAAACCTTCAAAGATGGCGGTGTACGTAAACATGTCAAGATAACTTTGGCTTTTATTTTATGTATTTCCTCTTTGTAGTTTTCCTCTTGGCGTCGTACTCTTGTGGTGGTTTTGTGGGCGTGTCTGACTCTTGTGTTTGTGGCTGTTTTTTTTTTATTTATATTTCTTTATGTACGTCTATTTTAACACGAGTATTATATTTCTTCTTTTATTCTCCTTCCTCCGTTTTTTTTTTTTACTGCGCTTTCCTCCTCCTCGTTTCAGTCATTTTCATAATTTTCAAAGCTTCCTTATTTTCGTTTTCCTTTCTTGTCTTCTTTTCCTTCTTCCTCCTACTTCCCCTCCTCCTTATTCTTGTGTTATTCCTCCTTCGCCTGGTTCTTATTCTCTCTTTCTCATTCTATCCGTTCATATTTTCTTCTTATTCCCTTCTTATTACCATCTTTTCTTACTTTTTCTTCTCCTTATTATCTTCTTCGCTCTAGTTATTCCCTTCGCTTTTCTTCCTTTTCTTCCCCTTCCTCGCACTATTCTGCATGAGAGGATTGTACTTATTTTTTGGGCTTTCGTCTCTTTTCCCTTTTCTTCTTCACTTTTCTCCCTCACTTCATCATTCACGCTTCTAAAATTTTCCTTCCAAAAACTGGGAAGTGAAGAGGACTAGATTTGACTTTCGTATTCTCTTTTTTATTATTATATTTTTTTGGGGGATGAGGGTAATTTTCTCAGATGATTGCATTTGCTCCATTTTTGTAGCTTTTTAAAATTTTTTCTCTCACTTGACATTTTCCTTTCAGAATTTTCCAGTTAACATTGCACTTATTTTCTGTCCATTTCGGATTTGCCAACAGTGCAGGTTTGGAAAATAACTCCGAATTTACAAGAGTTTCATGTACAGAACGAGAATATTGTGTTTCTTTTTATATGTTTCTCTCTTAATGTTATTATTTCAACATTCTAATTGAACTACATCCTTCCTTTTACAATGTTTTTTTTTTTTTTTGAGAGAGAGAGAAATGTATTTGCTTCAGCTGAATCTCCATCTTTTTCGCTTTGTAGTGTTGTTTATATTACACTGTTTTTTAAGGATTATTTCTAAACATTTTGATTCTAGTTGTATTTTGGAGGTTAGGCGTCTCTTCCGTCACCTCACTCTTCGTCTCCCTTCCCTCACTCCCTTCATAGTCTATCATAACTTTGGGTTCCCTCGCCACAACTCTTGTTTCCCTTCCTTCCTCACCTACACCCCCACGCTCGGCTAGTCTTCCTTTCTCATGCTCCATTGCCTCTCTCGCCAGACTTACATCTCCTGAAGGGTCATTCCTCTTTTACACCCTCCCTCGCTTTCACATTTACTTCTTCTTCCTCATGTTGTAGGATTTCCCTCCATATTGC
>JAXIVD010007003.1:2500-12500 GCA_036785275.1 Cancer borealis | reverse complement strand
GCACTCTGGCGGGCATTTCCGAACCGAAGACCGATTGAACCTGAGGCCGATCCGATCCTAAGTGTTGCTGGCCTTCCATTGTCGTGTTTATGGCTTACGGCGCCGTCACGATTCTGCTGCGGCGTTGTAATGGGCGGCAAGACTATCCCGGCGATGATGAGAGTGTATGAGGCTTCAGGGAGTTTGTAGGGACAACGGTAGGCAAGGTAACAAGGATGCGTTATTGCGTGCCGCCCAACGAGCTGGCACTAACTCGCACGCAGGTTATGGCTGCACGCACGACTTCAAGTTATATAAACGATTCCACGCGGGGTCGGTTCGCTTACTGTCCGTAAACAACGTCCTGAGTTCTCCAGGTAATGCTCAAAGTTCCCCACTGACTACCTAAGAGGAGGCGCTTTACCCTGATTCACGTCATTCCGGTAAACGGTGGATAATTGCCCCACGGCCGTCTGTGTCGCCCAACTTCGAGACAAAACCCTTAACGCCGACACTGCCCCAACTACCCTCTTGATGAAGGTCGCTATAGGAAAGCTTTCTGTGATTTTTTACGTGGAGTCACAGCAACAACAGCTACAACCACCATTAGCAGAAACCCATTATGACCCAGAGCAGCCTGGCACTTGTCACACAGTCAAGGTGGTCCCGGAAATTATTGCTCCATCTGGCCAGACCCTTTTCAGATCATTGCCAGGAACCCCTAGTGATCGTTAATCTACCTGGCCTCTCCACGCCAGACCAGGAGCCAAGTCAGGTCGTGTTAGGTCGTATACTCACCGATGAAATAGTTGCTGCCGACCTGCAGGAGCCGCGGGGTGATGGTGATGACTCCCTCAGGGCCACTCTCCCCAACCTGCGATCCTTCTCGTGTGCTGCAGGACGCCCACTCCGACACACTCGCCTGCACACACACACACACACAAATACATACACGCTTTAGCACTACACAACTACAGGCTTAAGATTACATGCTATTATTCACTGGAATCCTGACAAGACTAAACTACAGTGTCAGATTTTTAGGAGTCAGAGAAAAATATATAATGGACTGAAATATGAGCAGCAGCGAAATGAAAGGGAATGTAGTGCGTCGAGGACTATAATGTTTCCAGGGCTGAAATAATTTCCCTTTGTAAATCTAGTATGGATATTCGAGACTGAGTTCCAGACAGAGATCCTCATCCATCAGGTGTGAGTGAAATATTATCTGACACATTAGTTAATTACATGCTCGATGGGGATGGGCTCTCGCAAAATAAGGAAGAGGATGAGAAGACTCGAACACTGACTCCCTTACCTTCCAGAGGGTGAGAGGCGACATGGAGGTCTGATTGGCTGTCACGTCAGGCTGTGGCGGTGTAGAAAGCCCATTCAGTTCCTTTTGCGTCTCGTACTTCGTTGAGGCGTCTAGTTCACCGTCACTCTCCTCGGAGGTAGGTGAGGGCTGTGAGGGGAAGCGAATCCCCTCCACTGCCTGTCTCTTCCTCCTGCTTGGTGGTAAGGGGTGGGCGGGATGGTCCACACGGCTAAAGATATGCGTGTGGTTGGTGAGAGGCTGGTGGTGGGAGGGTGGAGTGTGCGGTGGGGTGTGGGCGGGTCGTCGGCTGGATGGGGGCGGCGTGAGGGGTGGTCGCAGGCTGGAGAGGGTTGACATCAGCGGTGGCTTGGATGTGGTCTGGCGAGGAAGCAACAGAATGAATAAGTGTGTTTGCTGTGTTAGATCAGTTTGCCTACATGTTGACTCTGTGCCTCGTGCATGTTTGTTGTACCACCACACATCGTCCAAGGCTGCTGGGATTAAGAGTACGTCATGCAACAAACTCAAAACTTACACCTACATCACAAACGCAAACGCACCCCTCCCAACACCTTCATAAATAGTAAAATTACAAGTTTAGTAAATGTGTATATATGTGACTCTGTGTGTGTGTGTGTGTGTGTGTGTGTGTGTGTGTGTGTGTGTGTGTGTGTGTGTGTGTGTGTGTTTGCTTATAGTAATTAAACCAAACAATGGGTCCAGCTCAGGTAGTGTCCTAATGATCCCTCTCTCGTCTCCGTACACCGCGCCGCCGTCATGCAGGCGGGAAGCTCTAATCTTTGTTCCATCAGCTTGCAATCGTCAGATCGGCGGGAGTGCAGCGCCTCTGATTAATTAATGGCGTGGTGTGGCGTCTGTGACATCCAGCCCACGACGCTCCTGATAGCTGGTATTGGCGTGAAACACACCCACACACTCGCAGTCACACACACACACACATGCGCGCGCACACATACACTACGCAGCTAGAAAGAGTCTCTCTCATATAAGGGACAATATTAATTCATTGCGTTATGTTATTCGCTATGTACTGTACCATTCAATTCTGACGTTCACAACAGTATAGCTCATTGCCTGACATCAAAGGCTGACTCTCTTAATAAAAAGAATAATAAAAATCATGTATTACAAGGCGAAAGCAAAAGATAAGTATTATTATATTTCTTACCGTGTTGCTTACTGGCAGATGTGGCGTTCGGATAATACCAGTGTTAGAATGTTTAATTTTCTCCTATTTTCCGGGGCAAAGGGGTGTCTTAGTTAATATAAAAACAGATGTGCAGAAAAAATACGACATGAATTGTTGCACATGTGTATTTAAAATAAGAAAACATAGCTTTAATGTTATTATATAGGTAATAATTTTTTTTCAATAATTATGAGCAGTAAAAATAAAAGGATGTTGATTTCGGTTTATACATTTTATCTAAGTGTGTTAAAAAGTATTGGAAATCACTGTCACGTCCTATATACGAAGATAATCACGGAAATAAAAAAGACAGCACCGCTGGCAGACGTATGACGTAGTAAAGTAAGTGCCGTTAGGAAGACTGGTATTTATCACTATGGGGGCATTTTACTTCTAATAAACCCTTGCCACAGCATTTGCAGCTGACAATGCCATCAGGACTTGATTTGAGTAGCCTGCTGGTGTTTGTTGTGGTTTGCCGCCAGTAGCCGAGGATATAATTATCGTACTGGAAACAATTAAGTATGCGACACAAAATTATATTTTCTATACATTACATGGATTTGCCTATTGTTTGGTACATTCAAATGAAAGTATGTATCGGTATACGCCCATTGAGATCAGTAAAAAATGACAAATTGCTTGTCTTGATACAAATATAAGCTGTTTTAAGAATATCATCTGAAATTATAAATAGAGGCTCAAACGATGTCATATGCCGTCAGACATCATGAGATTAATTGACTTAAATTTCAGACGCATTAATTGTGCAATAATAATAGCTTGTAAGACTTGCCCCAAGGAGTATTAATTTTCCGGCAAAAATTACAAAATCTGGCGCTGTCTGGTATCAGGATGACTGCGAACAGGCTGTGTACTTTGTCACGTGGTTAGTAATATGTAATCCCACTATATATCATTAATCACACCATTTTAACGTGCCGCGAACTCTCCAAGTAACACATTTCACCCAGAAGAAAGTGAGAAAGTGTGTGGGAGTAGGAATATGGAGGGTTTAAATTTATCGAAGAAGGATATAGATTATAGAGGAACAACGTGTCTGACTGTGTGGGTGTGTGGACAGGAAGTCACCAAGGAAAATATAAGGTAAAATGACCATTTGATGAATTATATGGTTATAAATTAGTTTTGGTACCTAATCCAATCCAACCTAACTCATCCTAACCTTTCCTAACGTAGCCTAACCTTACCTAACCTAGTCCTCCCAATTTTTTTTTTTATTAAATGATCTGGTAAATAATTAACATGTTTATATATTGTTAATTCAGTGTTCATATTTATGAACCTTATCTAACCTAATCCCTCCAAAAAATTATAAATGATCGTATATAATTGTGATGTATACATAGTTAATTAAGTGTTAATATTAATGGTAGTATTTATCTGAGTTAGTTACTTTTGCTCCTACTATTGTGTGTGCCAGAACTAATTTTTCACTCTGTACTGTGTTGATTTATGTATGATACACGTGGTTCACATTCACGACGGAGCATTAAAGATATGAGTGTAATGTCCAGGCGAGTCAATGTTTGCCTTCACTCTGCATTAGTTGGAGCAGGTAAGGTTTAGTTTGTTGTAGTAGTTATGTGGAGTGTGCTGCACACTAATGAAGGTTACACACACACACACACACACACACACACACACACACACACACACCCACACCAAATATTTACTGTGGTGGTGACATGTTCGAGAGTAATATGAAGTGCTTTTTATATTATATCCATTTACTATTTACATATTGTTTCCCTCCGATATGCAAGGTAGGTTAGGTTACACAATAAATATATGAATAGCGTTTTTGTTTTGTTTTATTAGTCCTATCGTTACTATAGTTAGGTTAGGTTTCAGTTCTATCAATGACCCATTGAAGTAATTAATGGAATGCCTTCCTTCCTCACCCTTACCATCCTTAGTGGGGCCTCCTTCACCCATAACCCTCTGGTATCATTAATCTAACTGAGCCTTAACCTAACCTATACCACAAGGGGGATGGAGCACCATGGGTCATAAATTTACCAGACTAACCTTATTTACCAATACTATGTTATTTGTTGTTGGGACCAAACACTTTAAATATTCCTTCCAGTACAGCACCAGCAAACCCTCAACACATTGTTCTAACTGATGCAGAGGTACACATTAGCATTACTAAAAAACACATGTAGGTAACAACAATAAAAAATACCACTATGTGTGTATTACTAGGCTTTGAAAATGTATTCAGAAATACTAGGATTTGAAGATATCATTATGTGGCAGCTGGGTTATTCCTTAATTCATGGTTAGGCTGTAGCCATTACTACGGTCTAGCCATGAATTAGAGGTTAGTCTACTTGCCACATACACGTTTACTTCTGCATGAGGTAGAATAATGTGTTGAGGGCATGACGGTGGTGTACTAAGTGAATAATGAATATTTAAAGGGTGGAAAGACGAAATACAGTGATTTGCGCAAAAAAAACCCATTTGATGTTCTAGGTAAATCTGCATAACTATGGACCCCCCAACCTAACCTAACCTAAACTCACGTAATAACCTATGTTATTATGCATAAAGTTTGATAATTCTCATAGATTAGCAACTTTTATGGGTAATTAATGCCAGAAAAAAGTAAATCAACATATATAAACTCAGCAAGAGCAACTCACCATGGCATTTACATTATAAAAGATTGAAACCGATTCTATTAGTACAAGATTATGTCCTAGATATCTGTGCCTCTTATTATTTTTAGATTTGAGTTCAACCTAACCTTGCCTGCACTTGATATAAACATAACCTAATGTGACATTTCCCTAGTGGTTCTTACCTTGGTCTTACCTAACCACAGTTACTATTTCTTGAATTCACCCTGCCAAAAGGGCCAATGCAAATATTAACAAGTACCTTGACCAAACCTGTCAGTATTACTTTGCATACCAAAATCTTGCTTAGAAATGTGATGCAATGACTTGTCATTTAGGACTGTCTTTGTATCAACTTTTAACCTAACTTTAGTCATGCATAATGTTTCAAATATATTTTTGGTTATAAATCTGCCACAGTATGAGATTATTTCTTGTCTGTATTTAGTGAGTTTATTCACTTTCAATAACATGATCACCTGCCAGACCTGCCCCTTCAAGGAAAGATAAAGTTCATGTGTCAGGTCCATAAGTTTAATATCTGCACACACTTGTACACACATTACCACCACAGTGTGCATAAGTTAGGGGAGGGCACTGCTGCCTTTAATGTCAGCGAGGTAGCATAAGATGGAGAGGCAAGTGCAACACCATCTCTCTTGCTACCCTGTAGACTCAGACTGTACTTGTGTGAGAGGATAGGGATTTAAAGGAAGCAAGAGCTGCAAAGTTATATGCACAAGGAGCTTTCATGGGCACCATGAGCCTCTTGACAGGAAACGAGGTGCCATGTAAAAAATCTGCGCTACTAACTGGCGAAGGCCAACTATCTAGCACGCCTCCATTTAAGGCTACCAGTGCCACAGATTAAAGGACATGTTGAAGCTTAGTATGTACGAATCAACTTGGTGTGAAATGCAAGTTGCAGAATTATTATTGATACAACCGACATATTACGACGTATAGCCGGAAGAGATGGCACTGCTTGCACTGCATTGTTACGCAGTGCCACATCATTCTTAGGCTGGGTTCACACGAGGTCAGTGGCCGCCATAAAAAAATGGCAGTACAAGAAAATGTTGATGCCTACTATAATAAATAATAACGCCTGCGTGGTTTTATTAGGAAAAGAGTCGCATTTACCTAATGTTATGATCATTGACTAGACTTTGAAACTAGAACATCTAATAGGTATCTTTATAAAATCTCACCACTACTCACCATTATTTTGTGGTCACCACTAAAAAGTGCCCCGTGTGCATGCGGCCATAGAGATGTGTGTGTTCTATTTGACCTTTTTTAATGGCGGCCACTGACCACTAATGTGTTTCTATATATGTGAGTTTTTTTTATTCTACTTGAGATAGTTGTTATAAAACATTGCCAAAATTGTAATAGAGTTTGGTAAGGAGTCTAAGGTATTCCCAAATGTAAAAGTAACCCAAGGACACACAAAGCTATTGCACTCAAAATGATGTTGCTTTACTTTAAAAGCCATGTGATTTTTGTCATGGGGACCAATGCAACATTAGGTACTTGATTTTTTAACCTAACTGTCCACTAATACCAATCACTGTCAACTATTGGCACCAGGTAACACTTGAAATAATGAGTTGGCAAGATAGCTTTATGTGAACACTAAATATGAATGCTTGGAAATGGCGTGTTTTGAATTCACACAAAACACCATAGTACATACCTGGGTAAAATTTAACATCTTCACCATAGTGGCGTCTGTTTACGAAATAAAATGGCGTCTGTACATCGTCCAACTCCCTACTTTTTGGTCAGAGAACATTTGATATCTTCTACATTAACCTAACCTAACCTAACCTAACTTAACTTAACCAAACCTTAACCTACATTGACAAATAACAGAACCTTGTTCAAACCAAACTAAACTATACTTTTCGAAGAGTTCTCACAGAAAACATTGAGTATCTCACAAACTAAGAATTTGTGACGGAAATGTAATTAAGAAAACCTCAAAATGCATCAGGTAATGCAAAACTATAACCCTGAATTCTTTAGAGCGTTCTGGTGAAGATGTAAAATAATACCCAGACCTGTTATAGCAAGACTGTCCATCGACTATCCGGTGGTTCTGTTGATAGAAGGCTGTGATGGGTCAAAGTCGTCGCTGCTGCACAACTACATCTTAACAGTGGCGAGAGACCTTACTGTAAGGCCGGGAGCACACGAGCGACGCAGTGACGCCACGACGTGGCGCCACTGCGTCGCTCGTGTGCTCCCGGCCTAATAATCACCTTAATTTCTGGGAGAGTGGATTACTTGGCTTTGTGATACTCTAAGGATGCCCTCTCAAGATCCCTGACAAGCAGAATACCGTCACCGTCTAATTGGTATCTCTTGTCAAGCCTTGCATCATTCAGTACGTTCCATCTGATGTGTATATGCCTTCACTGAAGCTGTTGTGGTTCCGACAGGTTGACGATGACGTACAGTACCATAAGCGGCACTCTTGACAGTGGACCTCTTCATAGCACCCCGCACGGTTTTATGACGTCATAATACTTTATGACCCTTACCAGCCACTTCTGACCAAAATGCGTAATTTTATCTCGCTTTGACAAGCTTTCTTAGCCGCCAATTTCGAGAATATAGTCTTCATTTGTACTCGTTATTTCTTAGAGGTTGTGATAATTTGTCACATAAATGAATTCACCCAACTATATGTACCTGACAATATACCTGGATAGCACAGACTAACGGTATTGGTCAGGTTTCAAGATGGGTTGGAGTGGCTTGGAAGTAGTTGAGCAAATAGTCCCCGGCTAGGCAGATACAGCGGTGGACGATCGCATGGTGGGCGTGGGTTAATCAATGTGTTGGTGAACACTTCCTTGGAGTATACACGAAACTCGGTTTTGTAACTATGCACAATTTATCCTTTCAACTTCATAGGCTTAGCAAGAAGTATTGGACGTCTTGCTTGTGAGGGGTATCAGAGTGAACTAACTCCCTACCCCTCGGTGGCCACGAAAACACCCGTGTTAACTGTTATCCCCCGAGGCGAAATCTTCAAATGACCATTTGAATTAGAACTAGCTGTTTTAATTAGGGTAATTTAATTTAAGGTAAGGTGTTAATTCACCATATCCCAACCAATAGTTTACTTGAATTACCTTAAATTATACCCAATGTCATTATAACTTTATTTACAATCCTAGCCTCCTCCCTATGAAGAGGCGAACTACACCTCCCTCTTTACAAGGAGCATACAAACTACCACTACATAGTTGATAACTAGTGGTAGGATGAATAATTTGCACAGCGGTCTTGTGGCAAACCATTTGGGTTGTGTAGTACTTATATATATATTTTTTCATCATTATCTGCCTTATGTACGAATACTGTTCCGTATGAGTGTGTTTATATGCAACTTGCGCCGTAAAAGTTATCATTAATTGATATTACCGAAAATACAAGTTTATCGAACAAAAAAGTCCTGACGTTTTAACCATTTTCGTTTTGAAGCTATTTCGATAGTGTACATAATGAAGTCTTCTTAGTGGATGCCTGTACGAGGACCAGTCTATTAGTGCACTGCAGGACTCCTCGCAAGCATTCTAAATATTGCAAAACTGATATTATAGCGGGAATTCCCTCTTTCCTGTATTCAAAGGTATGTCGGGCGTTGGGAATGTTGACTTGGACGGCACTGCAAGAATGTTACATTGTTCATTTGTGTGTCTGTGATGCTATAATGACGTCCTTTGAGGAGGAAATGTTTTGTGTTTTGTTTTGCATATTGTCATTGGTATTATTGTGCTTGCGTGAATATTGTTGTATTAGAAGCATGTAGCCTATCCTATTTATTTATATATTAACATACATTTATTTATTTATGAACTTATTTTATCATAGTTAACCTTGATTATTATTAACCTCGGCTGTTATATGGAGTTTTCGTCAGATACTCTTTCATTGTTCCTGCAGCAAACACTTTTTTTTTTTTACTAATACTATCACATTCACTATATTTTTACGAAATTATTAAAGCAGTTTTCGCTTACACGTTAAATATTTCATCCAGCTCTCCGGTATTACATTTAGTATTTCGTTGTTTTGGTTATTGTTTCAGCCACAACCAAGTGTGATGGTGGAGAGGAGAGTGTTGGAACGCTTGGCTTAATAGTTTCCAGTAATGGTCACAAAAAAAGGGGCAAACTTCATACATGACTGTGAATATTGGATTGCCTCTGTGTGTGTGTGTGTGTGTGTGTGTGTGTGTGTGTGTGTGTGTGTGTGTGTGTGTGTGTGTGTGTGTTTTATATATAGTATTATTGTGTACACACAAAAACATTTATGTAGTGCATTAAGTGACAGATATTTTCATGCTTTTTCCCATTTAGTTGATAAGGGCTTGTTTTTTTTATGGTTATGTGAAACGTTGTAATTAAAAGCGTTGTAATAGTATTGACAACAACGATAGTAATAATAATAATAATAATAATAATAATAATAATAATAATAGTAATGATAATAATAATAATAGTAATAATAGTAATGATAATAATAATAATAATAATAATAATAATAATAATAATAATAATAGAAGCATCTTATGATTCCAGTAATTCAAACTTAAATGGAATTCACCGATATAAATGCCTCACTTAATACTATATTATAACACACACACACACACACACACACACACACACACACACACACACACACACACACACACACACACACACACACACACCGGCACTAAACTCCCTTCAATTTCATTACTTCCACGATACAAATATATTTCTGTACATCCCATCCAGTAACAATTAAGCCGCTGGGGTGTTACTGGGGTGTTACTGGGGT
>JAXIVD010007002.1:20000-21790 GCA_036785275.1 Cancer borealis | reverse complement strand
CTATAAAACAGCTTTAGCATAAATAATACGTGTGACAAAAAAAAAAAAAAAAAAAAAAAGACTAAAATAACACTCTAAAAAGTACTAAAATCTACTATTACACAAAAAAATTCAGCCACAATCAGCCATCACCATCAAAAAGACAACATCTTCATTAGTCACCCATTTAAAACTATTAATATACAGGTCAGAAGGGGAAGTCATTGGAGCAAGTGGTGGACGTGAGGGTCATGCGAGAGAGTCTGACCCAAGTCCAATCTAACCTAATCTAAGCTAACCTAACCTAATTTAACCTAACCTAACCTACCTTAACCTAACCTAACCACCACCGCCATCACCACCACCACTACAACACCAACAACAACAACAACAATAACAGCAATGAAAAATGGGACACGAAACACCAATTAGACTTACACAAAAACGAGTTAATGGGAGAGGAGGAGAAAGGGGTTGGAGGTGAGGAGGGAGGGAAGGAGGAAGGTGGTGTCCTGGATTTAGGATGGAAGGAAGAAGAACGAAGAGAAGGGAAATGGAAAGGAAGGGAAAGGAAGGGAAAGGAAGGGAAAGGAAGGGAATGGGGTGTTTCATGGGAGAGTTGCCAAGAAAGACTTGTTCACAACTTCCTATCAAAGTGGAAAGTGTGGTGACTCAGCCATCTCTCCTTCCCTCCCTCCCTCCCTTCTTCCTTCCTTTCCTCCTCCTCCTCCTCCTCTTCCTTCTCCTCCTCCTCCTCCTCCTCCTCCTCCTCCTCCTCCTCCTCCTCCTCCTCCTCCTCTTTCGCCTGTCAGCTGTCAGTCGCGGCAAGGAGACAGATCGGCAAGTAAATGGATGGTTATATAAATATGGTTTGATTGATGTGTGTGTGTGTGTGAGAGAGAGAGAGAGAGAGAGAGAGAGAGAGAGAGAGAGAGAGAGAGAGAGAGAGAGAGAGAGAGAGAGAGAGAGAGAGAGAGAGAGAGAGAGAGATTTTGTTACACTAATACATGTTATCTATTCATACGTTCCTTTGTATGATATCCTTCTATTCCTCTAACATTAATGAATACAAAAACAAAAGAAAAACGAAAGAAAATAAACACAACGTAGATAATGCAATATTGATTTTAACAAGAACAACAACATTTGCAATACCTCATCTCCTCTTCCTCCTCTTCCTCGTGCAACTACTAATACCACCACCACCACCACCACCACCACTATCACCACCACCACCACTACAACCACCACCACCACCACCACTATACTACCTCTACATGTGAAAGACAGAGGAAGGACAACGACAGGATAGTGCAACATCAGACCAGCCATGCACACCTCTCCTCCCCCTTCCTCCTTCACACCCAACAAAATGAAGGGTTGTCTAGCTTAGTTCTCCATTTTGCTCCGTCGCCTTCGTCGGGGTGCAATTGGGGCCCGTCGCCTAGTTGAGAGTGACACCCAGCTTGATGTATGTCCTGTAATTTCAGTCAAAAATCCCGCACCCGAACGCCAATTTGAGGGCGCTAAGGAACACACAAAAATGAGTTATGGCAGACCTCGGCGCGTCATACGAAGATTAATAGCTAATACGACACCTACTCTTGTTCGGTTAATTAAATGCAGGCGTAAGGGACATATATCATACCAAGAAGAGGGAGGGAGGGTGGGAGGGAAGGAGGGAGAGAGGGAGAGAGGGATTGCAAGTAGGAAGGGAGGAGGGTGGTAAAGAAAGGTTAGTGTATAGTTAACATTTAGATAGAGGGAAGGAGAGGTGTGTGGGAGAGTGGAAGGTGCGAGTTAGTTAACTT